>QLTV01003485.1:108735-125127 GCA_003457575.1 Thermophis baileyi
TTCTTTTTAACATTTTCTTGAATTTTTGGTATATTTGCATTTTCCAAATAATGTCTTATTTCTTCTTCTTTTACATTTTCTTGTTTGTATAATTGTTCATAGTAATTTTCTACTATTTTCTTTTTTTCATTGTTTTGGTAATGTAAGTTTTCTTTCACGTCTATTAATTGATTTATTGCTTTCTTTTCTCTCTCTTTCTTAATTTTATAAGCCAACCAACGTCCTGGCTTATTTGCATTTTCAAAAAAGTTTGGTTTTGCCTGTTTTATTTTCTGGGCAATCTCTTCATTTTCAATAATGTTTATTTTATGTTTCTGTAACATCATTTTATTTTTAAGTGTTTTATCTTGTGGATATTTTTGCAAAACTTTTTCCAATCTTTTGTATTCTNGGTTATTTGCATTGTCAAAGAAATTTGGTTTTGCCTGTTTTATTTTCTGGGCAATCTCTTCATTTTAAATAATGTTTATTTTATGTTTCTGTAACATCATTTTATTTTTAAGTGTTTTATCTTATGGATATTTTTGCAAATCTTTTTCCAATCTTTTGTATTCTTCCTCCATCTCTTTTTGTTTTTGTATAATTTGTTTCTTTTGTTTTCCCATATATTTCATTACTAGTCCTCTAGTATATGCTTTACAAGTATCCCACAGATTTTGTAAAGAAGTATCTTCTTTCTTATTTTCTTTAAAAAATAAAGTCAGTTCTTTTTCCATATATATTTGAAAGTTTTTTTTCATTTACTACTCTCTGATTCAATGTCCATCTTGGTCTTTTTCTTTGTCCTTTCCATTTCATTATAATTGGAGGGGCGTGGTCAGAGCCACAGCGGCACAGCGTAAATTTCAGGGCTCCAAAATAAACACTGAATCCCACCGTCGTTGGGGGTCATTGTGATCCAAAGCTGTCATGGAGGGACAGTGAAGAACAGGGGCATGGGCTGGTGTGGATGGGGAAACCACAATTTCCCTAAAACGCCAGTGAAAAGCCCTGGACCGGGCGATGTGGAAGACAGCCAGTACGTGCTGTCAAAAGCTGGGGCGACCACTCTGAAGAAGTGAGGAACAGCGGAGTGAAACATCTGGGTGAGACACTTTTGTTTTGGTCTTGTAAACAAGAACCCTATTTTTAAAGCAACTCTCCTTTAAGGAAGAATTTTAAAAAAAGTTCGGAGAAAAGTGAAGCGGAGCTGAAAAATGGCTATCGCTTCACACATAACAGTGGCGGACAATTAGAGACCAGAAAATTAAAAACCTGAAAAGAATTTTGAATGATGATTTAGAGAAATTTGGAAGGCTCTTTCTCCTTCTGATGGGTGAAGAGGGGGGGGGCTGTGTTTTTGTGTGCGTCTCCTCCCTCCAAAAGGATCAGCTGTCCCTCCCCTCTCTTTGACGGCTCCTCCTCCCAAATGGTGGCTCGGTCAAATTCCTCCCTCAGTTGCTCTATGGACCTCCCCAGGGGCTCTGTCAGGACCTTTGGGAGCCTGGCTCGTTCCCAGTCCCACATCCAATCCACTCTTCCCAGCTCACTCAGAGGCTTTCTCTTTTCTTGGGCGTTTGGATGGGGGAATTCAGCTTCAACAGCTTTAGGGGTTAATTTCCACCAGTACTCATCCTTTCTTGCTTTGGTCCCTGGAGCGGCCATCTCAGCTTTGATGTCTGGGAGGGGCTGCACTTCCACTCCAATCTCCTCTTTTGATTTCATCTTACCAAAGAATCAAATATTTCGGACATGTTTATAATTAGTGAGTACTTCTACGTTTAAGAAGGTTTATTGTAAGCTAAATTAACAGAATATTGCATTCTGAAAGTACAATTTTCCCCATCTCTTTATAACTAGGAAATTAGAAAGAGTGTTGTGAAGTTTCCGAAAGACACTCTAATTAATTCAGGAGCCATAAGACAAAGTCCAAAAGAAATACAAAGATTTATTAAAAGCGACATCTTGGTAATACTCTGGTGCAGCCAGAACTGAATTCAACCCGGCTGCACGTCATCTTGACCCTGTTTCCCCACTTCTCATTGGCCATGTCATAAATCACATTGTCCAATTAATCACGTTGGCGGATTGTGACCCACACACCCCTCCTTCTGACTCTGGTAGCCTAGGACACAATCAGTAAAAGAAACATTTGTGGAATGCAGTTTCAGTTAGGGCAGTCAGCCCTCCTCCAGCTTTCTCCCCCTTCTCTTCATGGCAACTTGAAATCTTTGCAAGTTGACATGAACACGAATACGATGCAAGCAGAATTGAAATTAATGCTCCAAACATTTCAAGAAGCCACAACAAAACATTTTGAAGACATGAAGGAAAGAATGGAAAAGATGGATGATAAAATAGAAAAGATGGATTATAAAATGGAGAACATTCAACAGACAATAATGAAAAATGAACAAAGGATGCAGAAAATAGAAGAGAAATCAGAACAGAGAAAAAAATGGAAGAGATGGATGATAGACTTACACAGGCAAATAAAAATCTTGAGAGAACAGTAATCATGTTGGAGGTGGATAAAGCTGAATACTTCTTGACATTCCAGAACATTGAGGAAGAAAAAGGGGACAATCTTACAGAGATAATGGCAGAATTGTTGGTGGATGCCATGGAGGGGGACAAGCAAGAGATATTTGTTGGGATGGACGAAATATTTAGAGTATACACAAGATATGCGTCAAGAAATAAATTACCTAGAGAGGTACATGTGAGATTTACCAAGAAGGCACTAAGAACAGAGATACTTCAAAGAGCAAGAGGTAACCCATTGAAATATAAAGGAAGAGAAATAACAGTTCTGAAACAAGTTCCTAGAAGAGTAAGACACGAGAAAACAATACCAATACCTGAGGGAATCCTGGTGACCTGGATGGATCAAAGGCATTGATTGGATACTATAGAGAAAGCAGAGCAATTTTATGATGAGCAATTTGGATCATATGAGGAAAAAAGAAAGAGAGAGGAGATAGATGACAAACAAGAAGAAGCATCAGGAGGAGGAAACATACAACAAAAAGAAGATGAAACAGAATTAAAGGAGAGAGCAGAACGAGAAGGTGCAAAGATAAAAGAACAGAGAGAAATAAGAGCGACCAGAACAACAAGAACTATCTACAAGTAAAACTATGGAAGATAAAATAAAACTACTGTCAATTAATATCAATGGACTGAATTCTCCTATGAAAAGGAAAAGGACTTTTAACAAATTAGGATAGTGAAAATTAGATTTTATTTGTCTTCAAGAGTTCCACATCAAAAAACAACACAATAAATTATTGGAATATCCTAAAATTGGGAAACTATACTCCTCATTAGCACAACAAAAGAAAAGAGGCATGGTTTTATATATTAAAGAAACAATAAAAGCAAGACAAATGTTTGCAGATGAAGAGGGGAGAATATTGATGGTGGAGGTAACAATGAACTATAAACAAATACTTTTGGTAGCAATATATGCACCAAACTTTAAACAAGAAATTTTTTATGAAAAAATTGCATAAGAAAATTACTGAATTGGAATATGAAAATATTTGAGGATAGTTAAAATTAGACTTTATTTGTCTTCAAGAGGTCCGCATCAAAAAACAACACAATAAATTATTGGAATATCCTAAAATTGGGAAACTATACTCCTCATTAGCACAACAAAAGAAAAGAGGCATGGTTTTATATATTAAAGAAACAATAAAAGCAAGACAAATGTTTGCAGATGAAGAGGGGAGAATATTGATGGTGGAGGTAACAATGAACTATAAACAAATACTTTTGGTAGCAATATATGCACCAAACTTTAAACAAGAAATTTTTTATGAAAAAATTGCATAAGAAAATTACTGAATTGGAATATGAAAATATTTGTGTGGTAGGAGATTTCAATGCAATTGTAGATACAGAACTTGATTATAAGAGTAGTAAAACAGGTAAAAAAGCTAGGAAAACACTCCCTAAAACTTTTTTTTAAATGATGGAAGAAATAGGAACCCAAGATAATACTCATTTTACTCAAATAGACATATGTCCTGGTCAAGAATAGATATGATATGGATGTCACCAGAGTTAAAGTCAAATGTGCAAAAAATAGAAATAGAAGCAAGCACTTGGGCAGATCATAATCCAATTGGAGTTAAGTGGAAAGGACAAAAAAGAAAATGGAGATGGACATTGAAACAATCAATACTAAAAGACAAGGAATTTATACAAAGTATGGAAAAAGAAATGGACTTTTTTTTCAAAGAGAATAGAAAAGAAGAAACTTCATTACAAAATGTATGGGACACTGCTAAGGTATACATTCGGGAACTAGCTATAACATATACAGGGAAAAAAAACAAGAAAAAGAAACAAAACCAAAAGACGTTAGCAGAACACAAGAGACTGGAATTAGAATTACAGAAAGAACCAAACAAGAAGATTTTAAAAAATCAAATGGAATTAATAAAACATAAAATAAATCTACTAGATAAAGAAGAATTGGCACAAAAATAAAAAAAAATGCTAAACAGAACTTTTTGAAAATGCAAACAAGCCAGGAAGATGGTTGGCATATAAACTGAAAACAGAGAAAGAGAAGAAATTGATACATAGGCTTGTCATAGGAAAATTCCAATAGGAAACAAAGACAACAACACAAGCAATAATTCTTACTTTAAGATCAGAGGTTTATTGTTTCTAATAATTTGGAATATAAGAAATGAATAGGTATAAAAGATATAAAAGATATAATAGCAGTAATACACTTACATTAACAAGCCATTGCAATGGGGTCCCATGACCAAGCAAGTCCTAAGGACAGCTAAAGCCAAAGGGGCCCAGAGCTGATCTCGAACCCTATCCTTTATACTTTTCTTCTAACCGCATAACCCACTTCCTTATTTCCTTTCTTACTGACCATCTGTTTCCACATACACCCGTGTACAACTGAAACTTTCAGCCATCTGTTACTTTTAGTTCCTCATTTCTCACGGTTTCATTCTTCTGGTTCTAAATATTTCACGCAAGTTGCAACCATTTAGGAAAATTACAGATACTTCTGTTACTGGATGAGAATGTTGGTTCATGCCTGTTTTCTTTAGGCCTGTTACATTTATATACTGTAGGCCTCATCTACTCTAATACATCAATCAGCTATATTTTTTTTACAATCCCTCCTTCTTGTTAGTAAGAACAAAACAAACAAAGTATATAAAATACTGCATGTGTATAATTAACCTGACTTTTATATGTCAAGTTTGTAAGCTTCCTTCATTTAAGATGAAAGAGGATGGCTACTTTGGTTAGGAGGCGTTTCAGCAGGAGAACTGAGGAGGGGTTACATAAGCTAAAGGGTCTGCAGTTTTTTCATAGAGGCGTACATTGGGCTGTCCGTTGACAAAGTAAAGGACTTAATAGAAGGGGTGCTTGTCATGGTAGATCCTACAGAAGGAGATATACTTGACAGTGAAGAGCTACTAGAAGCTCTAGGAATTTCAGGTGGGATGAACCGGGGAGGATGTAGGAACCACAACAGACAAACACCTTTTAATGACCACAATTATTATACAAAGCAAAAGAAGAATAGACAGGACTGACACTAGGAACAACAAAAATTTCCTACTATACTGGAAAATACATTAGACAATATACCAAAAAATCCTCCTTCATCAAAGGACCCAAAGGGAGTAATAGGACCATCTTTATAATTCTTCACAGCTTGTCGTATTTTGTCAATATTATCAAACAGACTGCGATTACCATCAGGAATGTACATACAACATGATGAGCCAACAATTTTGCAGACTCCGCCTTCTTGAGCAAGAATGTAATCAAGGGCCAATCGGTTCTGGAGGACAGTAGTCCGCATGGCTGTAAGCTCAGAGCCTATAACCTCCAGACCAGTGGAATTAGCTACAGTTTCTATCAACACAGAAAATCTTTTACACTGCTCCCATAACATATTGATGCCAAATTGAGGGATGAGGGAACCAAAAAATCGATTCCACCCACTGGACAATGATAGTATATCTCGTTTCTGATGAAAAGAAAGGGCAGGGATATGAAGGTCTTGTGGTCTTTGTAGAGGTAGAAGGCCAGGAAAAATTGTTCCCAAATAACATCTGCATGTAAGAAATTAGGTCCAAAGTACATTGGCCCTTTCCCCGTGAAGGTGATTAACCCCGTTACGGTGCAGCTCCAACTACCTCATCTGCTGGGGAAAACACACCCTGTTTTCCACTGCAGTCTACTCCATCCGGCCCACTCTTCCCCCCCTCAGGGGACCAACCCCTCTGCCAACTCCACCGCTCATGGTGGACGGTGACCAACATTATGAAGTGAAAGAGGTACTGTCAGCTCCGACCGTCGGGGCTGTCATTCGGGGGGGGGAATGAAGCAGCCAGCCTGGAACTCCACCCTGTCCATGCCGTGGCAAAGATATTCTGCCGAAGTGTGCCCTGACCGGTGCGATGTTAGCAAGTACTTACTGGTTGTCGGCATAACACGAAGCAGGAAGCCGGCTGTCGCCCAGCTGATTGATGGCCAGCGTCAGAGGCATGCAAAAGCTACTATTGCCCAGTTGATTGATGGCCAGGGTCAGAGGTATGCGAAACACACAGGAGGCAACTGATTTATTGACTGTAACTAGTGATTAGTGGCTTGTAATGAGCAGGAGGCAACTAAGCTATTGAATGTAACTAGTAATTGTAACCTGTAATGAGCGGCTGTTAATTGTGGCTTGTGATTAGTGACGGTGGTGGGGTGGAGCTGCAGGGTGGGGCGTGCGGTGCATTTAAAATGGTGGTGGGTAGCCTAAATGTTTGTTGCTGACAAGATTTCATTTTGTGTATGCAATTGTGATCGTGAGTAGTGCCGGAGGCCAGAGAATAAAAGAACTATCACAGCATTTCATTGTGGTCAAGTTCGTTGTTCTTTGTAGTTTTCTGGAACCTGACAGGTACTAGACGCCCGGTGGCACAGGAGAAGGCTGCAGTACCTCATCCTGTGGAAGGGATATCCCCTCTCCGAAGCATTGTGGGTACCCGATAGGGACGTATGAGCCCCCCGGCTGGTTGCTAGGTTCCACCGGAAATATCCTGGGAAGCCGGGCGGGACTGTGTCCCAACCTCCCTCTACTCACCGTGTTCTTTCCATTCCAGACGCTGTCTCCATGGTAGAGGGGGCCGCATGTCAGCTCCGGTGTGCCGGCTGGCCCAGAGCTGCCATTTGGCGGGGAGCCGCTGCCCTGAAGGCTCCAGCCAGCTGCCAGCCCAGAATCCAGCCCAGAAGCCAACAGAAGCCACCCACCCCATCAGGAGCCGCCAGCCTCGCTGCCATGCCAAATCTCACCTCCCCGGGAAGCGGAGACGCAGCGGGAACAAGTGAAAGAGCCAGCCGGCCACACACATGCATGGAGCAGGCCGTGCGGCCGCCGAACAACTGAAAGGTGGTTGCACGGCAATGACGTCAGCAGGGAGGCGTGGCTGAAGCTGGGAGTCAGCTGTCACTCTCCTGAGCCGTCCTGGACCTCCGTGGAGGACTGGCCATTCAGCTGAGGACCAGTCCTCCCTCAAAGACTCCATTGGCCTGCAGGCAGAGAAGGATGGGCCTGAAGGCATGCAGATGGTGGCTTCAATTCCAGAGCACGTGGGAGGGAGCTGCACGCGTGAGTGGGTGGGGCGGTGATTAGTGTTTAAAAGGTGGTGGGGAGCATGGGCAAGTAGCCCTAACAAGATATTTATTTGAGTTTGTGATTGTCAGTTTGTGCCAGAAGGGGAGTAAAACAAGAAGTAACAAACCAGGTTTGAGTTTGGAGTCTTTCCTTCCTCTTTGGAACCTGACAGATCAGAGGTTTATTGTTTCTAATAATTTGGAACATAAGAAATGAATAGGTATAAAAGATATAATAGCAGTAATACACTTACATTAACAAGCCATTGCAATGGAGTCCCATGACCAAGCAAGTCCTAAGGACAGCTAAAGCCAAAGGGACCCAGAGCTGATCTCGAACCCTATCCTTTATACTTTTCTTCTAACTGCATAACCCACTTCCTTATTTCCTTTCTTACTGACCATCTGTTTCGACATACACCCGTGTACAACTGAAACTTTCAGCCATCTGTTACTTTTAGTTCCTCATTTCTCACGGTTTCATTCTTCTGGTTCTAAATATTTCACACAAGTTGCAACCATTTAGGAAAATTACAGATACTTCTGTTACTGGATGAGAATGTTGGTTCATGCCTGTTTTCTTTAGGCCTGTTACATTTATATAGGCCTCATCTACTCTAATACATCAATCAGCTATATTTTCTTTTTTTTACAGGCTGGTAGATGAGAAAGGAACTTTATATTACCAAAATGAGGATCAAAAAATAATAATTCAAGATTATTATGAAAAGCTGTATGTGGTTTCCAGGCCTGACAGTATGAGCAAGAGAAAGTTTCAGAAGAGAAAATTAAAGAATATTTGAAAAAAGCGGAACTACCTAAAGTACCGGAAACAGTGAAAACTATGTTAAATGAACGAATATGAATGATGGAATTGTCAGAAGCGATCAAGAGACAAAAGAGCAATAAAACACCAGGACCAGATGGGCTACCGGCAGAATTTTACAAATGTTTGCAAGATACCCAAGGCCCATCAATGTTGGAAGTCTATAATGAAGTATTGATTGATGCAAAGGTACCAAAGTCGTGGATGGAAGCAAATATTACTCTGATTCCAAAAGAAGACTCAGATTTAATGCAGAGAAAAAACTATATAGGCCCATATTTTACTGAATGCTGACTATAAAATATACACTTCAGTAATGGCAGAGAGACTAAAAAGGTTTCTAAATGAATTTATACATCCAGACCAAAATGGCTTTTTGCCTAAGAGACAGATTAAAAACAATATGAGAATGATTTTAAATACATTGGAATATTATGAAGCACATCCTGGAAAACAAATGGCGTTGATCTTCTTAGATGCGCAGAAAGCATTTGACAACGTAAATTGGCAATTTATGCTCTTACAACTAAAATCTATGGACTTTGGTGAGAGATTTATTAACATGAGAAAGGCAATATACCATAAACAAATGGCAAAGGTGATGGTAAATGGAGATACGACAGAGAATCTTCTTCTTTTTTTTAATATATTTTTATTGATTTTTCACATTTTACATATCACAATAATTCTTTAAGCAGATCTACAGCCTTTTTTATATACATTATTTTTATATTTATACAATTTGTACATTATCTTACAATATTTTCTAATTCTACATCTTCATCCCACATTTCCTCTTCAACTTTCTATCATCAATCCATTTATACCACTTTTCCCATATTTCGTAGTAGTCTGAATCTCTTTGTCTATAGTTAATTTGTCCATTTCTGCGCAATCAAATATTTTCTTGATTATCAAGCTTTCGATGGGTGTATTGGGATTCCTCCAACATTGCACGTATGCGATCCTAGCAGCTTTTGTGATATGCAGAATCAAATATTTAATGTTTTTATCATGTTGTCTTTTGAATATTCCTAATAAAAAGAGTTCTGGAGTAAATTCTACTGTTAATCCTATTATTTCTTGTAACCAATTATGTATCTTTGTCCAATATTTCTTCGCTTCGGGACACGACCACCACGTGTGAAAGAAGGTGCCTTGCTCTTTTTTACATTTCCAACAAATCAAATTTAAATTTGGATATATTTTTGCTAATCTTACAGGGGCCAAGTGCCAGCGATAGAACACTTTGTAATGATTTTCTTTATAAGATGCCGATTTTGTTATTTTATATTTCTAATCCAAATATGTATCCAGGCAGCCATATTATAGAAATAATTTTGTCTTCTGGGCCCTTCAAAAGTTTGTCTAATTGTTGAGTTTCTATCTCAATTCCAATTTCTTCACTATCATTTTTGTATCTTGATTGGAGTTGAAGATAAGGCCACCAATCTATAATTATACCTTGCTTTTCCAAATCCTCTCTACTTTTTAATTTCCCAAATCCATCCAAAATTTCTTTATATTTAACCATTCTACTTATATCGATCGTATTTGGATAAATCATCGCCTCCATGGTGGACAGCCAATTAGGGATTTTCAAGTAATGTTTTTTCCTCACCTCCTGCCAAATTTGCATCAATGAGTCTCTAATCATATGTCTATGGAAATATTGTTGCGATTTATTTTCTTTGTCCCATAAAAATGCATGCCATCCCTTTTGTAGGTCATGGCCTTCCAATGTCAATATCCATCTATTCCTCAGATTAATCCAGTCTCTAAGCCAAACCAACAATACTGCTTTATAGTATAATCTCCAGTCCGGGAGCCCAAAGCCACCTCTACTTCTGCTATCTTGCAGATCAATTATTTTAATTCTCGGCTTCTTCCCTTGCCATATAAATTTCAAAATGATTTTGTTCAAATCTGTGAAAAAAATTTTGTCCAATTTTATAGGTATGGTTTGAAAGAATAATTTTGGTAGAACATTCATTTTTATGGTTGCTATCCGACCTAGTAAAGATAGTTGCAGCGTTCCCCACCTTTCTAAATCAATTTTTATTTGCTGCACTAATTTCATATAATTATTTTCCTTAATTGAAGAGCATCTAGCTGTCAAATTGATGCCTAAATATTTAATTTTCTTAGTGATTTGTAGTCCCATTTCTTCTTCTAAATTTTTTTTCTGATTTAATGTCATATTTTTAACTAATAATTTGGTTTTTTGTTTATTGATTCTGAGGCCCACCACCTCCCCATATTTTTCTATTTCCTTAATTAATATTGGTCCTGTCTCTTGTGGATCTTCCAAAAAGAATACTAGGTTGTCAGCAAAAGCCTGTATTTTATACTCTTCTTTTCTAATTTTAGTTCCTTTGATACTTGAATTGGATCTAATTTTGTTCAATAGTATTTCTAAAGTCAAGATGAAAAGCAGAGGTGACAATGGGCATCCCTGCCGGACTCCTTTCATTATCTGGAATGGCCTAGTAGTATCCCCATTTATTATTACCTTGGCTTTCTGGGAAGAATATATTGTTTCTATCATCTGCTCAAATTTTTCTCCGAATTTCATTTTTTAAATTTGCCAAATCATATATTGCCAATTTACATTGTCAAACACCTTTTGCGCATCCAGGAAAACAAGTGCCACTTGTTTTTCTGGATGCGCCTCATAATACTCTAACATGTTCAATACAATTCTTGTTTTGGTTCTAATTTGTCTTGTTGGGAGAAAGCCATTTTGATCCGAATGTATAATTTTATTTAATATTCTCTTTGTTCTTTCTGCCATAATGTTCATAAAAATTTTGTAATTGGCGTTCAACAATGAAATTGGCCTATAGTTATGAATTTGATTTGCGTCAGCACCTTCTTTCACAATTATGGTGATGTATGCTTCCCTCCACGAATCTGGTATTTTGGCTTTAGATAGAACTTCGTTATACAGATCTAATAATAGTAATTCCAATGATTCTCCTATATTTTTGTAGAATTCCCCCAGAAGGCCATCTGGTCCAGGAGATTTATTATTTTTTTGCTTTTTGATCACATCTTTTAATTCCGTCAGTGTTATTTCTCCGTTTAGCATTATTTTATCTTCCTCATCTAATGGCGGCATGCTTCGTTCCTTTAGGTACTCATTTATTTTATCTATTTCTATCTTATCTTGTTTGTATAATTTCTCAAAATATTCTGAAGTAGTTTCCTTTAACTTTTCATCATTAATTTGTAGCTCCCCTGCCTCATCTTGTAATTGATGTATCATCCTATTCTCCTTTTCTTTTTTAAGTTTATATGCCAACCACCTGCCAGGTTTATTTGCATTTTCAAAAAATGATTGCTTCATAAATCTAATATTTTTTGCATGCTCTAATTGTTCTATCATATTTAATTTATGTTTAAATAGGATTAATGTCTCGTTTATTTGTTCATCACCTGGATTTTTTTGGAGTTTATTTTCTAATTGTTTTATTTCATCCAATACTCTGTTTTGTTGTTGCCATTTTTCTTTATTTTTCTTTACAGTGTATGCTATTGTAATCCCTCTAGTATAGGCCTTCGAAGTATCCCATAGATTTTGCAATGTAGTGGGTTGTTTTTTATTCTCTTTAAGAAATAAAATTAGTTATTTTTCAATCATTTGTAAGTATTCATTATCTTGTAGAATTTGTGTATTTAGTGTCCATCTCCTGACTTTCTTTTTTTCACCTCTCCATATTATTACTAGAGGGTTGTGGTCTGCCCAGATGTTCGGGGTAATCTCTACTTTTTCTATATCCTCACACACTTTACCATTTGCCCATACCATATCTATTCTTGAGAACGTTTTATGCGGATTGGAGTAAAAAGTAAACTGTTTTTCTTTAGGGTGTAGTGTTCTCCACACATCTATTAAATTGAGTTCTTCTACCATTTCAAAAAATGTTTTTGGTAACATGGTTCTTTTTATTTGTTTCCCCTTATCACTAATATAATCTTCTTTAGAGTCTATTATTCCATTATAATCACCCACTATGCATACATTTTTATAACCTGTATTATTTTTTCGTGGGTTTTCCTATAAAATTCTTTTTGGTTTTTATTAGGGGCATATATGTTCACCAAGAGCATTATACTATTGCCTATTTTAATTTCTATCATTAACAACCTTCCTTTGGGATCTACATAAATTTTCTTGGTCCTTATTTCTTTTTTAGTATATATCACTACTCCTCTTTTTTTCTTCTCTGCTAGGGATGCATGAAGTTCACCCAATTTTTTGTATTCTAAATATTTTTGATCTTGCTCTTTAATATGTGTTTCTTGAAGACATATGATGTCTGCTTTTTGATTGGCTAATTTCATAAATATTTTTCTCCTTTTCCCTGCATCATTTAGCCCTTTCACATTTATTGATATCAATTTGGTTTCTTTCTGCATTTCCCACCTCCTTGTAAGTATTTAGTTTTTACTTGCTTTTGTAGCTCTCTGTGTTCTAGTTCTGATTCCTTCTATCTGTATAGGGTTTTTTTTAGGTTCTTTAGTTTTTCCCTTCCTTTCCTCTTCTTCCGTTTCCTGTCTCTCTTCTTGACTTATCGATTCCAACCTCTCTCCACTATCTGACTCTTCCTCTATCCCTATTAATTGGTCGTATACCTCTTGGGTTTTCTCTAAATTATCTACTTTGATTTTCCTACCCTCCCAAGTAATCATCATCCCTTCTGGGATGATCCATCTGAATAATACAGTATATTCTTTTTGTTTAACACAGATGCCAAGAATCGGTAATCTTTTCTCTGTTCCCGGACTCGTCTCAGGACCTGCTTTAACGTAATTACTTCTTTCTCCTTATACCTCATTGGTTCTTCTCTTGTTGCTTTATAGACATTATCTCTAATTTTTTTCCTAGCGAACCTAATGTGCACTTCTCTGGGTAGGTGATGTCGTTTAGCATAATTCGTTTGGACACGGTATACTTCATCTATCTCATTTATCATTTCTTGTCTATTTTTCTGCAAAGTTTCCGCTATCATCTCCGCCATTAGTTCTCCTAAGTCTTCTTCCTTTGTTTCTATCACGTTCTGGAATCGCAGATAGTAAGAGGATCGATCCATCTCCAGATTTATCAGGGAGTTTTCTAATTCTTTATTGGCTATTGTCATTTTTTGGTCTATCCGTTCTAGGTTTTTCTCAGTTTGCTCAGCCTTTATCTCCACCAATTTTATATGCTGTTCATTCTTTTGGATTGCCCCTTGAATCGATTCCATCCTATTATCTAGTTTCTGAATATCTGACTTTAGCTCTACATGGTTCTGTGTTATTGCTTCCTGTAACTTCACCATGGTTTCTTGCATCATTGTAAGTGTAGCATTCATATTCTGTATTACTGATGTGCCACCTGCTCTCTCAACAGTCAACATTTCCTCTATTGAACACTGACTAGCAGGGGAGGCTGTCGCTACTGTGGGGTTCGATGATGCTTTTTTCCCTGCTCTCAGCATTGTTGTAGTGAGGGTTGTCATTTCTTTTATTATTTTATTTTGTTCCCCTAAGATTTTATATATCCTTCCCCAAATCACCATCCAATATTTTTTGTATTACAAATATTTGACTTCACTAATAAATATGGATAAAATTTAAATATATATCATAAATTTTATAAAACTTATAATTATTACTAACTAGCTTATGTATTTAAATCCTCTATTAATAATCTATAAAAAATATATCAATACTTATTTCCAACAGTTGTTCTATCTTATAACTCTTGATCAGTTTAGTATTCAATTATATCGTCTATATAACAATAATGTACTAATAATACATAATATATAGTAATAATATACTTAATCTCTAATACTGTATATATTTTATGAATACAGATTCAATTATATTAGTGTATCTATAAAACTTTTAAATATTTTAAATAGATGCTAGATTCAAGCAAAATATTAATATTTTAAATACTATAATCTAATAAGTTAAATGAGTAGACAGAGAGGAAAAGAAAGGAATAGTATAAAAAGGAAGAGAGAGGAGAAATAAATACTTTGTCTTAATATGCAATAGTTCCACAAAAATCTACTTTATAATCTAACAACTTTGCAACTTTACAATTGCTTATTCCAGAATTAACCTTATACCACTTTTCCAAAACACAGGTTTCAGATTTCAAAGTCTTTCTGGGCTCGTATTGTTACAATCTTACTCTCATGGCCGTCCCTGGCAAATTTGCTCAGTCATCCACCGCTGTTATTTTTCAACTCCTTTTATTTCCGTCTTCTCTTTCTGATTTTATAATGTTCGTTATCCTAGTCATTCTGGATTTTCGCCTTTTATTAGTCTTGGATTTAAGTCCGTATCTACGCACAGGTTTCTTTCTTTTATTCTTAGTCGTATAAACTCTGAAACTCCTCGATCTTTAGATTGAATCACCGACCTCTCATTTCCAGCCGAGTCACTGACAAATCAGCATACGTTCTATGTCACTTCCCATCGAAAGCGTTGCTCCCCGTCTCTTTCTTCGCACTCACTCCCTATCAGTCTCTTGCTCTATTCAAGTCCTTCCTTGTATTTAATCTCAATCTCGGCACTTTCCTTTGACAGTTTCCAGCTCTTTACTTACAGTCGCCACTAAATTCCGTCTGGAGCTTCCTTCTTGCCATAAAAGTTTGGACCACTCACTAGATGATTCTCTCTGTGGCAAATATGGGATTCCACTCTTTTAAATCAGACGTAGTCTGCTTGAATAGTTCTGCTTCCAGATCTCTTGTGGCTCGTTATGGCTTCCGGTCTGCCATGTCAAAATGACATGATCGGACACTTTCATGTTGGATTAAGGAGGGTGCCCTCGCCTCAGCGGGCGGCTGCTCCGCACCACGCTGTCGCTTGGGATGCCCCTCTATTTCACCAAGTCCTCCAGACTTTCTGTGCCCCGAAAGGTCTCCAACCGCAAAATAAAACAGAATCAAAGGACAGCGGTCGTCCTTTTCCTCCTGCTCCACCCAATGTCACCACCGGAAGTCACAACAGAGAATTTTCTATATCTATATAAAAATGGCTGTATGTATGTATGTTCCAACATAACTCTGGAACGCCTCGAGCAATTTCAACCAAACTTGGTACACATATGACTTACTATCTGGTGAAAAATACTGTGGGGGTAAGACACCCCTAGCACCCCTAAGGGTGGCCTTTCAGAACAACGGTTGTGTTCTGTACACTGAGTCTAGTCCTCCCTGTCTTGCGTGTGCGCCTTTCTGCCCAGGGTCTGAGGTGGCCTAATCTGTCAAAGGCCTCCTGCTGCATGCTGCCCGCTCTCCCTTCACCATGCGTCGCCTGGTTTCCCCTCCTTCAGAGGCCCCAGCCCTTACTCAATCTCCCCGCTTCCTCCCCCACGACCACCTTTCTTCATCCCGTGACATTACCTTCCTCCTGCGGCTGGCTGCCATGGAAGGCAAGCCAGGGCTGAGCCATCACCGCTGGGCTCCCCACCAGCCCACATTTGTTCGCCCCCCCTGTCGTGAGAAGCCGAAAAAGAGGCGGCGGCTGCAGCCTTCTTGTGCTGAAAACTACCGGCCTCCGCTTCTTGAACGTGCTGAAAAAGAGCTTCAGTCCCGTGACTGTCGCCGCCATCGCCGCTCTGTTCTTTGCGCCAGCTGCACACACGCACCACATGGAATGGCGCGTTCCCCGACCCGGCCGAGGTGGGCGGCGAGCGGGCGGCGGCTCTGGGGCCTCAGGGAATGGCGCGTCCCTGGGCCCCGGCCTCCGACCCAAGGCGAAGGGCGAGCGGGCGGCAAGCTTACCTTTGGTGAGCTGAGCAGAGGGGGCGAGGCGCAGAGGCAACTGGCAAGGCGATTAGCTGGGCCGCGTGGCAAAGGCAACATATATAGGGCAGGGATGGATGGGGCGAGCGTCAAGCGAGCGGGCGGGGTGAGCGTCAAGCG
>QLTV01003485.1:129687-144315 GCA_003457575.1 Thermophis baileyi
CAGCTGTAGGCCATCTATTTTTAAGGGCTTTGTTAGAATATTCATGACTGGGAGAGCCATGTTAACAAGGTTAGCCAATGAATAGGCATAGCAACTGAGTCAGCCAATGGGAGCTAACCACTTCTGAGTCTGTGCAGAGAATCGAAACTAAAACTTAGCTTAAGGCTGGACGTGGCTCAGTGTTCCACTCTGTATTCTCTGCTCTTTGTCCTCTCTGTGCTTGTACTCTCTGCTGAAATGAAGCTAACTCCTGCATGTGTTTACTTGAAGTAATAATCTGCTAATGGTATTGTAAATTCATCTGTTATTATGTTTATAAAGAAGTTATTGAATCCAGCTGAATCAGTCATCTGTGTGTGCTTCTGGTTTTTTATTTTTATGCAAAAAACTCTGATAAACAGCCCCTCCTGCCACCCCTAGGGAGAACCTGCAGTCCCTGCCTGGAGCCTGTTTGGACCATCGAGCAGCCAACTGCCCAGCCCCACAACCCATGTCAGCAGCGAGGGGCCCAGCTGAAGGCCAAGAAGGTGCAGAGGAAGGGAAAAGAGAAGACATGGATGGCACAGCAGGTCGTGGAGGTCTCTTCCCCCTCTAGCGAGGGGGGGGACTCCGACCCCCAGCAACCCCAACCTGGTCTTCTACGAAAGCGACAGCGAGGGGGAGGATGATCCGATGGTAAGTGGAACCATCACCCCTTTGACTGCCTGGGTGGAGATGCTAGTGCCCCACTCAGGGGCAAGAGGGGTCTTTACGGCCCTGGTAGACTCAGGTTGCACCCGCTGCTTGGTCAGCCTGAGAACTATGGAAAAGAAGGGACTGAGACTTAAAAATTGAAGCAACCTATGAAGTTTGAGCAAGTTGATGGCTCCCTTACTGGGCGCCTACCAGACACTTGCCTAACCGAACCAGTAACCCTGAGATCAGGAAGCCACAAGGAAACTACAGTATATGTTTCATAGTAGCCCCGAAAATGGCAGAGACAATGATATTGGGGTTGGCATGGCTGAAAAAGTGGAATCCAACGGTTGACCGGAAAGACAACAACTGGTACTGGAGGAGTAGAGCAGGTGGACTGCAACGCATAGGGGCGAAGTGCAGAGGCAGTGAAAGCCCGCTGGTGGGGAGGGGAAAGATAGAACCCATCAACTCATTAACCGAGGGGGGCCAAGGGGGGATGACCATCCCTAAGGAATACCAAGACCTAGCGGAAGCATTCAGCAAGTGGGAATCAGCCATACTCCCTCATCCTCACTGACTGTGCCATTGAGATATTGCCGGGGGCAAAATTACCTAAGCCAAAGATGTACTCAATGACCCCAAGAGAGATGGAGGAGCTCAGGAATTTCGTGGATAAAAACCTAGCTAGGGGCTTCATCCAACCAGCAAAATCTAGGATGGCAGCCCCGGTGCTCTTCAAAGTGAAGAAAGATGGGTCAAGGACATAGAGAACTATGTAACCAGCTGTCTATGAAACAATTGCCAGGGAAGACCCCTGGGTTGCTACAGCTAACCCGAGCAGACCATGGGAGAAAATCACCATGGATTTCATAGTGGAACTGCCGGAGAGTAATGGGAGCACCATAATCTAGAGCCGAGGTGGCGCAGTGGTTAGAGTGCAGTACTGCAGGCTACTTCAGCTGACTGCTAGCTGCAGTTCGGCAGTTCAAATCTCACCGGCTCAAGGTTGACTCAGCCTTCCATCCTTCCGAGGTGGGTAAAATGAGGACCCAGATTGTTGGGGGCAATATGCTGACTCTGTGAACCGCTTAGAGAGGGCTGTGAAGCACTGTAAAGCGGTATATAAGTCTAAGTGCTAGTGCTATAATCTGGACTGTGGTTGACCTGTTTTCAAAACAAGCGCACTTCATCGCATGCCCGAAGCTTCCCTCAGCCTGGATGTTGGCCAAAATGTTCATGCAGCACATCTACCAGCTGCATAGAGTCCCAAGGCGCATAATTTCAGACTGGGGGGGTGCAGTTTACAGCAAAGTTTTGGCGGGAGTTCCTAAAGCAAATAGGGTCAGCTCAGGGTCTTAGTTCGGGGTTCCATCCGTGCACCAATGGGGTGGTAAAAAAAACTAATGCAATGGTGGAGCAATACCTACGTTGCTATGTAAACTATCAGCAAACCAACTGGGCAGAGCTCCTACCTTTCGCAGAAGTGGCTTATAATAACTCAGTGCATAGCAGTACTGGATTCACCCCTTTTAAAGTAACCAGGGGATTGAATTTGTACCAATGCCAGAGTTTCCGAGGGAACCTCCTTCCTCAGTAACAATAGCTGAATGGATGGAGAACCTGAAAGCTGCTTGGGGAAATGTGCAGAAAGCCCTGAATAAGGCCAGGGAGTCACAAAAGAGACAGGCTGATCAGAAGAGAGCCCCTCAGAAGAAGTTTAGAATTGGGGAGAGAGTTTACCTGTCTACGAAATACTTAAAGCTGAACCAACCTTGTAAGAAACTGGGTCCTAAGTACATAGGTCTGTTCCCAATTGTTCGAATCATAAACCCAGTTACTGTGGAGTTACAGTTGCCTAAGGTACTCAGGTGAGTCCACCGTGTTCCACTGTAGCTTATTGAAGCCCTTCCAAGGCTCCAAGTTAAGGCCAGTCGAGGACAAGCTGCCACCTCCTGTAATGGGGGGGGGGGGGACACTATGTGATAAATAGGATACTGGACTCAAGGTACTTTAAGGGGAAATTACAATATTTAGTGCAGTGGAAAGGATATCCCTCAGCCGATGCCGATTGGGTAGGTGCCCAAAATGTTAGCGCAGACAAGTTAGTAAAAAGGTTCCATGCAAAATACCCCAAGCGACCAAGGAGATTAGTGAAGGCTAAGACCACCTAAGCAACAATAATTAATCTGTGTTTAATATTTTCCAGGTGCCCTTTTCCTTCAGGGGGTCCACATGTCAAGATTGAACCACTTTGCTTCTTTCAACCCTAATGCTTTTCAACTTGCCAATGAACTGGGGGGGATTGAAATGGAATGTAGAGAATGTATGCAGAGATCGTTAGAGCATGGAGTCAGCAAGATCACCGCTGCAGGTGCTCGAGAAAGAGATGGACCGTTCTCATAACAAAAGACCATCTCATAATTTGACAATGTGATCAACCAGGGGTGGGGAGAAGGAGAAAGTATTGTTTAACGGCAAGCATTTGCGCGGGAAACCAGAGCTGGTTTTGTTTCTTCAGTACCAACATGGTGTATCCAATAAAGTTTTACTTTTGGGAATTCAATTCTCCCGAGAGTGTTTCCTTGTTTTGGGTTCGCTAATTGGAGAGTTGACAGGGACATGTGCATTGTAAACCAGTATTTCACTGTGTTTGCACTGATAACTATGTGAAATCTCAGTTTTTATGGTTTTTTAAAAAACCATGGGTAGTAAGGAAATCAAAGCTTGGTAAAATATTATTTAACAATATACAACATCACGATTAGTAGGTAAGAAAGAAAAACTATTTCTTAGAGTGCGGGGAAAAATGTATGCACAACAGCCAAAAATGGGTGCTTAGAAGCATTTTTGCAGGCTTACCTAGTTCCAACCGTTAATCCATACCCTTGGTTGTCCTTACATGACTGTTTCCCCTCCTAACAGGCATGCCCAATGACTTGTCATTGTCAGGGTTATAGTGGCTGCACAGTCCAGGAGATTTGGGAGGATTTCTCAGTGGGCTTTGTGTCAGCTGTACGAGAAGTTGTGGAATTTGCTAAACACATTCCAGGATTTCAGGAGCTGTCACAACACGACCAAGTCTCACTACTCAAAGCTGGCACCTTCGAGATAGGAAAATTTCCACCTACAATATAAGGTCCTGCTTAGATACAAGCTATTGGTATTCTCTGCATGGAAATAATTGTTCCCCCAAACCTACTTTGTATTTGTAAGCACTGCAAAGCAAACAATGTTGGCAGCAAGGTTGTTTTTAAAATCCTATCACAAATTTCCATTTTATGCTGTCACTTTTTTTTTCTTTTAGTACTGAGAATGCATCAAAAGGACGTTATTTGTTCACTTCTCTTTCAAATATAAACTAATTAGAAAAAATTGAAGGATTGTTGTCAGGACGGTCTGCTTCTGGGAGACTGCAACCTAGCCACACCCAGAGCAAACCAAGTGCTTTGAAAGCCAGGAAAAGAATTTGGGCTGGAATTCTGACAAATCATTTTTCTTTGGGATCTCTGAAAGAAAAAACAGCCACCTTGTGGTTTGATTCTGAGCATGTTTGCAGAATTGCAATCTAATGTGAGAGGATTATTTTTGCAAATTAATATTGGAGAAAAGGGTTAGAGTTATTCCTTACCAACATGTCTGCGGTGCATGGAATGTGTTTGTGCATTTCTGACTGATCTCAGTAGTATCAAAAGCTGTCTTTTTGTATGTGCATCACATTGCATGGATACTCAAAATGGGTGGCATTTGTGGCACTCCACTACCTTTGCCATTCTCATAAAAACAGCGAGTTCCTATGGACACCACTGGTCCTGATGTTATGATGATAAAGGTTTTCCACTGTTAAGACATGCACATAGTAATGGAGAAAGCTAAACATAACCCCATGCTTTAGTCCATGGGATTGTCATATATCTCAAGCGTATGCTATGGTATCAAACAGATATAGTTTACATTGGACTCTTAAGTACATTGGCTGTGGAAGCACCTTGGAAGATTCTTGGCAGGAAATACCAGTATTGTAAAATGGCGGGATACAATCCCAAACTTGTATTCATGGAAACACTTGGGCACAACAGTGAATCATGATCATTGTGAATTAAGCTGTGTGTGTATAAGTCTCCATTCTTCTTAAATGCCCATATTGATGGACTTTTTATTTAAGTGAAGGACATCAAGTGAATCATACAGTAGATTCTGCATTTTATGAGTCTGCCATGGCATGAGAGGCACAAAATGAAGTAATTATAATCATCCTCTCTAAATTGGAATTACAATTTCAATGCTTGGAGATGTTTCTAATGTCATTTTGGTGTTTTGAGAAAATAAATGCTTTTGGCACGTTTTTGTGGAAGCAGACTTATGTTCCGATAGCTCTTTATCTTTTCTCTCCAACCCCAGGTGCTAATGGTTTGGTTTGCCTCCCTTTTCAATGTCAAGGAACAGACTGTAACATTCATAGGTCATACCAAGTACAGCCTTGAACAGTTGTGGGGGATGGGCATGGATGACTTGCTAAAATTCATGGTTGAGTTCAGTGAGCAGCTTAGTGCCTTGCAACTATCTGAAGAAGAATTGGGTCTCTTCACAGCAGTGGTGCTGATCTCTGCAGGTGAGTACCCATTGACCTAGATTAGTGGGAATCCCAGTCCTAGCATACAAACTTTTTGATTGTAACTTTTGTCCAGCATTTGCTGTCCAGCATTTGCTGTCCAGCATGTAACTTTTGGACAGCATTTGCTGTCCTTGCCCTGGATTTCATACCTCCGGATCTGTGATTCTTCACTTCCCAAATATAACCCCCAGCTCCAGTGGTAGGATTCAAAAAATTTTACTACCAGTTCTGTGGGCGTGGCTTGGTGGGCGTGGCTTGGTGGGCATGGCAGGGGAAGGATACTGTAAAATCTCCATTCCCACCCCACTCCAGGGGAAGGATACTGCAAAATCTCCATTCCCTCCCCACTCCAGGGGAAGGTTACTGCAAAATCCTCATTTCCTCCCGATCAGCTGGGACTTGGGAGGCAGAGAATAGATGGGGGCGGGGCCAGTCAGAGGTGGTATTTACCGGTTCTCCGAACTACTCAAAATTTCCGCTACCGGTTCTCCAGAACTGGTCAGAACCTGCTGAAACTCACCTCTGCCCAGCTCACTCATGCAACCTCTCCCTTCATTGTTAAACCTTAGCAGTGTTATGTCCAACATGACCTTCATTCATTCATTGTGAAGTAAGATGCAGTGACAGTTCTTTAGAAATAATAAACAGCTGTGTTTCAAAGATTGCAATTTGCAGATAATCTTTGGAATGATTTTTCTCTTACAATTGGGCACAGTTGTGATCTGGAGGGAGGCTGGACATTTCTGATACATAAAACCAGAGTACAAACTGCAATATTTGCAGCCTAGGCTGCTACTTCATAATACTTACTGTCTGCCCCTCTCCATGCAGATTGCTCGGGCATTGAGAACCTAGCATCGGTGGAACAGCTACAGGAAACACTGATCCAGGTGTTGCAAGTCCATATCCTCAAGAATTACCCCCAGGAAACATCCCACTTTAGTACATTGCTAACCCTAACCCTTAACATGCACTCTGAAAAGCTGCTCTCCTTCCACATTGATGCTCAGTAGAAGAGAGAGCAGGCAGAAATGCTGTGAGCATTTCTGACCTGCTCTCTCTTGATCCTGACCAATTCTCCCTGCATCTTTGCACTAACCAGATTATTTGGGGCCTACACCTGGCTATTTATGCAGGTGTAGCAGCTGCTACTCCTGGCTGCTCAAAAACAGTGCAACCACCTTTATCTGTGTATATTGGAAGAGAATGTCCCTCTTCCTGGCTGTGGTGCAAACTACAGGAGAAAAATACATTGAAAGCAATGTATTGGATGGTTGTCTTCCTCATTTATTCACTTCTTGTTCACCCAAGTTGAAACTACTGTGGGGATTGGGACCAGGTGTGGCATGAGCCTATGCCTCCTGCCAGAAGGAAAGCAAGCCTTAAACATAGGTGGGTAACTGGAGCCCCACTTATTTTCTCTAGAGAGGGAGGTGTTGTCTAAATCCTGCAGAAACCAGTGGAAGGTGAACAGGCTCACCTGCCTTATTGATTCCTTTGAGGCTTAAGATTTTCATCTTTTGTTTAGAAAAGGTTTTCCCTTCTGGTATAGGAGACCTATGAGTCCCTTTGCAATAGGTGCTACTTCTAGGCAAACTGAAGGGTATTTGAAATAATACCCTGTTAGCTGAGATGCAAGGGAAACAACTAGATCCCCTTTGAAATACTCCTGCCTAGCAAAAAGAAAAGAAAATTGCCCATCCTCAAGACTAATTTTAAATAAGACAACTGAGGTGTTCATTTTCTGCAGTTGGCTTCTTCCCCCATGGCCTGAATGCTTGGTGAATTTTTTGTGTGCAGTGCAACTGAGGTTTTACATGTTAAGACAGACTTGATGAGTAAAATGGTAGAAGAGAACAATTGTAGAATAGATTTCAGTCCAACCCTGTACTCAGTTTTGGCAGTTAAAAGAAAGGATGTCATACCAGTCACCACTCACCAGAAATGAGACACCAAAAGTCATTTGGGGCTGTGAGGTTTTTTTGTCTTTGTTTTAGGATAGGTTTGTTTGTTTTTTCAATCATATTTATTACATAAATATATAGTAAAATAGACCAGCAACAATTACCATAAAAATATCTTTCTTTAAAATCCTGACCAAAAACACAAAAAAAGGTTAGTTTTTTCCCCCCGCCACAGACTTTTTAGGGTTTTCTTCAAAATCACACGTCACAAATTGTGATTGTCGTATTTTTTTTTACACCAGCAGCTTCCTGCTTCCCAGACGCAAAAAAACAGGAAGAAAAACAGAAAAAAGAAAGAGACAAGCAAGGGAGAGAGGGGAAAAGGGTGAAGCGGTGGAACCATTTCCCCACCTGGTTTTTCTTTCCCTCTGAACTCACCCCCCCCCCCCCCCCCCTTCAGAAACATACTGAAAACCCCATCTCCCAAATGTACATTCACTAACTCCCTGCTCAGTTTCTTCCCCTGCACTGGACTGCTAGGGGAAAACCAGGATGCATAGTATATTTGGGTTTAAGTATACAGTTAAGTACAAAGTTGCCTCCTTATTGGAAACCCCTTTCTATTTTCCCATAATCTTTGATGATCTGGATTCAAAATTAAAAAAAAAAACCCTTCAGAAAGACTGGCTGGGCTGGTGGGTGAAGAAGATAGTGGGATTCCATTTACACAACTATATGATGTATGTACTTGGCAAAGAAACACTGAGAGGAGGTGTGGGAATAATCTTTCTCTCCCCCCCCCCAAATATGAATAGGCCTACAATGTGAAAAAAATCTTATTACCCACAAATTGTCACAGTCATTAAGTGCCCTACATGGATGGAGGAAGGGATTTTGGGCATTGTGCTCTGAGAACCAACACCTTCTGTACTATAGGTTGCAAAGGATTTTGCTTCTTCAGGAAGGGTGGCTCCATGGAGATGGCATGGCATACAAAAGAGGTGGGGGAGATACTGTTTTCCTTGCACTGAACTTTGGGCAAAATGTGAACATGGCATGATGGGCAGAATGACACTTGTGGTGGCGAAGTATCGTGGAAGGGATTTACACCCTGAGTTCTTCATATCCCTTTAAGGATAGGTTATGACCTAGGCCGCAGCAGCCTATGTACCCTCCTGCCCCAGCTGTCGTAAGACAGGGCACAGTGCTCTCTGTAGGAAAATGGGCACACAGGAGTAAGGTCAGAGGCCTCCTTTCTGCATTAGCAGCTTTCCTGCAGAGTGACTTGCATATATAATTCTCTGGTACAAAGAAAAAAAAAGTAAAGATTCTACCTTTTTGTGTTCAAAATCTATATGCAAAAGTTATTTCAGTTCTGCTTAAGAGGTGGTGTTATGTATGTGCTGGTGATGGACAGAAGAAAGGGTTGTAGATGAGGACTACAATCCAGCTCCTAAAAACTCACATTTACAGGTAGTCCTTGACTTACGATCATCCATTTAGTGACTGTTCAATGTTACAATGGTATTGAAAAACATATGACCAGTCCTTGAACTTAGAACTGTTGTAGTGTCCCTGCATGTAATCATAATCTGGGTTCTTGGCAACTGGCATGTATTTATGACTGTTGCAGTGACCCAGGGTCATGTGATAGCCATTTGTGACCTTCCCAGATGGTATCAATCAATCAGAATAGAGCTGGAAGGTACCTTGGAGGTCTTCTAGTCCAACCCCCTGCTTGAGCAGGAGACCCTATACCATTTCAGACAAGTGACTGTCCAGTCTCTTCTTAAAAACCTCCAGTGATGGAGCGCCCATGATTTCTGGAGGCAAGCCATTCCACTGGTTAATTGTCCTCACTATTAGGAAGTTTTGCCTTAATTCCAGGTTGTTTCTCTCCTTGATTAGTTTCCATCCATTGTTTCTTGTCCTGCCCTCTTGTGCTTTGGAGAATAAGTTGACCCCCTCAAATACTGGAATGCTGCTATCATGTCATCGCCCCCCCCAGTCCTTCTTTTCTCTAGACTAGCCAAACCCAAATCCTGCAACTGTTCTTCATATGTTTTAGACTCCAGGCCTTTAATCATCTTAGTTGATCTTCTCTGCACTTTTTCCAAAGTCTCAACATCTTTTTTGTAATGTGGTGACTGAAACTGGATGCAGTAGTCCAGGTGTGGTCTTACTAAGGCTTTATGAAGGGGTACTAATACTTCACGTGATTTTGATTCTATGCCTCTGTTTATACAACCCATCATTGTATTAGTTTTTCTGGCTGCTGCTGCATACTGCTGGCTCATGTTTAAGTGATCGTCCATTAGGACTCCAAGGTCCCTCTCACAGTTACTGTTTTTGAGCCAGGTTGCACCTAATCTGTACTTATACCTTTGGTTTTTCCTGCCTAGGTGTAAAACAGGGGTGTCAAACTCAAATTCATTGAGGGCCATATCAGGGCTGTGGTTGACCTCGGGCGGGGGGGGGCAGGGTGGCCGGCTGGGGGGCATGTCCAACTGGGTGGGCGTGGCCAGCTTGACACCACTCTCCAAACTTCTGGCATGCTTCCTCTTCGCATTGGGTAGACCAGGCCGAAGCTATGCTGGCCTGATCTCTCCTCTTCGCACCGGGTAAACTGGGCCAAAGCCATGCTGGCCTGAACTTTCCTCTTCGCACTGGGTAGACCGGGCCGAAGCTACCTTGGCCTGATCTTTCTTCTTCGCGCTGGGTAGACTGGGCCGAAGCTACATTGGCCTGATCTTTCCTCTTCGCATTGGGTAGACTGGGCCGAAGCTACGCTGGCCCGATCTTTCCTCTTCGCATTGGGTAGACCGGGACGGCCCCATGGGCCGGATCCGATCTGGCCTGCGGGCCTTGAGTTTGACACCCCTGGTGTAAAACCTTGCTTTTCTCTATATTAAATTTCATGTTGTTGGATAGGGCTCATTGTTCAAGTTTGTCAAGATCTTTTTGGATCCTGAGCTTGTCTTCTAGGGTGTTGGCTATTCCTACCAGCTTAGTGTCATCTGCAAATTTGATGAGTTCCCCTTCTATCCCCTCATCTAAATTGTTTATGAAGATGTTGAAGAGTACTGGGCCTAAGATGGAATCTTGTGGTTCCCCACTGCTTATTTCCCTCCATGTAGATGTAGTACCATTAAGGACTACTTGTTTAGTGTGGTTTGTTAGCCAGTTACAAATCCATCTGGTGGTGATGCTGTCTATCCCACTTTTTTCTAGCTTACCAAGAAGTAGGTTGTGGTCTACTTTGTCAAATGCCTTACTGAAGTCTAAGTATGCTATGTCCACAGCATTTTGCTGGTCTACTAATTTAGTCTCTTTGTCAAAGAATGAAATAAGATTGGTTTGGCATGAACTTGTCAGATGGCCTCTGATAAGAAAAGTCAAAAGGGAAGTTGGATTCACTTAACAATTGCATGATTCACTTAGCAACAGAAATTTCAGTCCCAATTGTGGTTATAAGTTGAGGACTACCTGTACCATTTTAAAAGCGTTAAGGTGTGTGTGTGCAAAATGCATTAATTCTTCATAGCTGATGCAGTGGTATCTACAACCAAATGAAACTGGTTGTTTTACAAACTGATGCTATTACTTGATCATAATTCAATTAAAACTACAGAGGAAGTCTGAATTAATCTAGTGTTGTACATTCTAACTGAAGTGATAATCTGTGCTAGTTCATTCACACACTAACCTTCAATGCCATCTAACAAGCAACTATCATAGGAATGCCAACCAGATCATTATCCAAAGTCTCATGGTCTCAAAAGAAAAATCATTTCTTTAATTTTAAATACCTCAAGTTTGCATCTTAAGAAAAGAAACCAAGAGCCTAGATTCTCAAATTATTTAAGGGAATACAGAATTTAGCCAGATGACTTCAGCCTGCTAGGCAAGAACACTGAGGGGCCCATAACTCTACAATGACAGCACTGGGTGCTAAGCTGAAATCACACAAATGTTTCTAATTGGACAGGACCATCTCTCACTCCTTTCAGAGCCCCACAGGGACAACCAAACACATCAACTAAAGTAGTATAATAATTAGCCAAGTCAAATAAACTGACATTTCCCTCTCCCCCTAACCTGCTTACCATTTGAAACTATGGTAGGAGGCTGTGCGTGTATGTAGAACAAACATGTACAAAGTGCAGGTGGGGTTTATGCTTTGTATGCATAGTATATTTGTGCACAGTTGAAAAAACTATACTTGTAAATACATATGCTCTAAGACAGGGGTGTCAAACTCGCGTCGTCACATCGTCGTCACGTGACGTATCACGACTTTTCCCCCTTCACTAAACCAGGGGTGGGCATGGCCAGCATGTGACGCATCCGGCCTGCGGGCCACGAGTTTGACAACCCTGCTCTAAGATGAAGTTAAGCAGGAAGTTCTGCACAAGCCCACTGAAATGAATGAGCAATCCCACTCATTTCAGGTGGTGTGTAGAAGCTGTTCCTTTTCAGTTGTACTACACACACATATACACACACACATATATACACACAAATATGTTCAGGCTCCTTCATGCAAGGTCATGACATTAGTGATCCTTGTCTCAGAACTATAAAGCCCATCTTATATCTTATAGTTCAGTATGTGTGGGAAATTCGTAAAGGAGAATTACCAAAATACTATTTTACAGAGGCTGTACTATTTGGTATAAGGCAATGAGGAATTAATATCCTCCCCCCTCCTTTCCTGATAATCAGGGGCATCTTTACATGGTTTGTAGACTTCAAACACAAGATGTTCCAGTTACCCCTTTCCAAGGCAGAACTATGAGGAAGGGTTTTATTTCTAAATGAAGGTAGGGTTTGGGAACAAAGTAATGAAAGTAGGATTATTTGAGATCTGTGTTTTGGGCTTCCGGGAGGGTTAAGGCAGTGGTCCCCAATCTTTTTGGCATCAGGGACTGGTTTTGTGGAAGACAATTTGTCCACGGACCGGGGGGGGGGGTGTTAGGATGATTCAAGCACATTACATTTATTGTGCACTTTATTTCTATTATTATTACATTGTAATATATAATTATACTTATACAACTCACCATAATGCAGAATCAGTGGGAGCCCTGAGCTTGTTTTCCTACAACTAGACAGTCCCATCTGGTGGTGATGGGAGGCAGTGACACCCGAAGTGTGTTGCTTATGTCCAGTCTACTCCGTAACCTCATTTTGGTTGCTGTCACTGCAGAAAACCCTGCTTCACAAAGATATGATGCTAGAAATGGAAGCAGGCTTCAGTGCTTTTGTGGCAATCTCAGGATATTCTCCCTTGACTTTAATCCAGAACGTATGGAGATTTGAAATTCTCTCAAACATACTTTTAAGACCACCATCATTTGCAATCTCAAGAAGTTGATCCTCTTCTAGCATGGACAAAGTCGATTCACCTGGCTTATTCACAAATGGGTTGCGGATCTATTCTTTCCCAATTCGGGGGTCTTTTGTGGTTGGGAAGTAATGCTCAAACTCTTTTGTAAGCTGAGATAGGTGATCATGCACCAGCTGGGAGAAAGAAGGCTCTTTCAAAATCTCTGCTAATGTTTGAAACATGTCAAAAATCCCAATGTTCACTCGTCACCCCCGTAACTCCAGTTTAGCTTTGAATGTAGCCACTTTATCTGCCTACTTGAACACAGTTGTCGTTCTCCCCTGAAGTGACAGATTGAGTTTGTTGAGCAGGTTGAATATATCACACAAGTAAGCAAGTTTTGTGACCCATTCTGTGCCACTGAAATGTGCTGCCAGTGGTGACTGTTTTTCTAAAAGAAATCTCTGGAGCAGCTCTCATAACTCAAAATCTCTAGCCAGTGATCTACCTTTAGAAAGCCATCTTGCTTCTGTGTATAATAGAAGACGTGTGTGCTCTGCGTCCATCTCCTCACAGAGCTGTGTGAACAGACGTGAGTTAAGGGCATGTACTTTAATGTGGTTGATAATTTTAATCACATCCTACAGAAAGTTGTTAAGTTCAGGTGACATTCTTCGGCTAGCCAGTATTTCCCTATGGATGGCACAGTGCATAGACTCACATTCAGAAGTGAGCTCCTTGACCAAAGTAGTGAAACCAGAAAGCTGTCCAGTCATGGCAGCCACTCCATCCGTGCATATACCGACACAAAATGACCAATTCAGTTTTCCTGATATGTAATCATTCAAAGACTTGAATAGTTCTGCAGCTGTGGTGTTGGTTGGCAACAAAAGTGCACATAACATATCCTCATGCACACCCTCCTGAAAAATATATCACACAAAAACAAGCATTGTTGCCTTGTTGTCAACATTGGTAGACTCATGAAGCTGGATTGCATACCACAGTGACTCATTAAACCTCTCTAACATTTGTGCCTCAATATCCTCTGCTATTTCATGAATTTGTCTAGTTATGGTGCTAGCCGAAAGAGGAACATGTGCCAGCTTTTGAACTGCAGCCTCTCCTAGAAGTTCACAACAAATGTCCTTAGCAGCAGACAGGATCTACTCTTCATCAATAGTAAAGGGCTTCTTAGCTTTAGCAATGCGGTTAGCCACTAAGAATGATGCTCTCAGTGCAGACACATTTGATGAAGTGGTGGCCTTCAATAATTGCTTCTGTTCTTCATATTCCTGTTTTGTTGTTTTTAAACTCCAAAGGCTTATCTTTTAATGCAGGGTGCTTGGCCTCCATGTGGCAAAGAAGCAGTTTTGAAGGTTTCATGGCTTCATTGGATAGCCGATTGCCACATATTATACAAAGCAGGCTTGGAGAATGTGAATCACCTGCTGCAATGAACTCATAATTTAAGTAGGACTCTTGGTATTTTCTTTTAAATGCAGCTTTCTTTTTGTTGGCAGTCTTAGAGTCTTCTGCTGTCTCATCATTGTGTCTTTCCCCCTTTTCAAAGGAACTCTCCAGTAATGTTTGTTTTTTACTCATTTTGCCTAGGGTTAGCTTGTGGGCTTACCAAAACTGTGACTGAGACAAGTGCGCAATGCAGGAAAGAGGAGTGGATGGAAGTGGTAAATAAAATAATGGGCGAGCCAAGTGGATGGACTAAAAAAAAATGTTGGGTTCTGACAAAGCCTGCCACCAGATGCAGCTTTACAATTGAAGTAAGATGCTAACTTGCCACTATAAAGCCCGCCACCAGATGCAACTTGTCACTTGCCACTCACTGATTTTTGAGTATGAGTCTGGGTTTTAGAATAGAATAGAATAGAATAGAATAGAATAGAATAGAATAGAATAGAATAGAATAGAATAGAATAGAATAGAATAGAATAGAATAGAATAGAATAGAATAGAATAGAATAGAATAGAATTCTATATTGGCCAAGTGTGATTGGAGAAACAAGGAATTTGTCTTTGGTGCATATACTCTCAGTGTACATAAAAAGACAAGCTACAATATTTAAGAATCATAAAGTACAACACTT
>QLTV01003485.1:154191-171909 GCA_003457575.1 Thermophis baileyi
TGATAATGAAGTCTGTTTAAACGAGAGAGGTTTGATCAGGGCTAGAAGAAAGAGGTGTCAATTGTTTCCAGTGTTGTGGGGGCCAGAAAACCTTTTTAAAGAAGGTGAGAAAGGCAAAGCACTTTTTTTTGGGGGGGGGGGATAATATGTGGATTATTTTCCTCTTCTTTTGTGTTAAAGTTTAAGACAGACATTTCACCCTGGGAAGACGAATTTAGACAACAGAGAATATAACAAGGGGGTAGGTGAGAATTGTACTGTCCACTTATTTTTTTAAAATCTGCCTAGACAAAGAATGTGTTGGCTACTGCACACGTCTACCTCATAAACCAGATTTTGTAAAGCTTCAACTTTTTCATGGCCCAACCCCTACCAATGGTGCCCTTGTTTTTCCTATCCATGGGATTCACTGATGCTGACGTGCAATATTTAGGAAAACAAAAAAATGAAAACAAAACAAAACAATGAAAATCTGTTGTCAGAGGTGATAAGGTGAGGGTGTTGTGACCCAAATCCAGACATCGCCCCAGTCCCAAATTGCCCCATGTCCCCAATTTGCCCATGCCACCTTGTTTGCCCCCCTCCCTCTCCACACTCTAAACTTCCTGATCCTCAAAGACCTCGAGGAAGAGGGGGGGGAAGAGCTCTGTAGGGCATTCCACCTTCATGTGCAGGAAGCGGCTGGCATGGCAAGCCCCAATCATACGTAGGTCAGTCACCTTCATGAGGAGCTTGGGCCAGAAATGGGGAATGTTGTGTTTCCGATAATTGATGTAGTGTTCAAATGCCAGCAGATAGGTCTCTTGGCATTTTTCAATCTTGTCAACACAAATTAGCCCACTGCGGTCTGCAAATTAAATGGAAAAGAGGACACAGGTCAGGCAGGCTAAATCTGCATCTGTAAATTTGTCCTTCTGCAAGCAACTAAATTGCCCTAATCCCAGGTTACCTTTCTGACTCACTAAATCTCCTAAATCCTCATTGCTCAGGTTAGAATTAACTGTATGCTCAGTTTTGTCTCCATACTGACAAAGCACAAACTCTTGCTCACTGCCTTACAGCTATCTTATAATGATCTTCAGAAAAAGAGTACAGGTAGTCCTTGTTTAATCACCATTATTGGGACAGGCAACTGTCATTAAGCAATGCAGTCATTAAGTGAGAAATCACATGACCAGGACTTGCAATTTTACTGCCAGGTTTTCCACTGTTGAAAGCCAGATGAGAAGCAAGCAAATGGCAATCTCATGACCGCAGGACATTGCAATGGTTGTAAACACCCACTGGTTTGTGAAGTGCCTGAATCTTGATTGTGTGACCATGGTGATGCTTCAACAGTCAGAAGTGTGAGGACTGGTTGTAAACTTTCAGTGCTGTTGTAATTTTGAATGGTTGTTAAACAGGGCAGTCATTAAGTGAGGATTACCTGTATAGCTTAAAAGTTCAAAATTTAAAGCAAAAACAGTTGTTCTTTTTCAGAAACCATTTGCCACTTATTTGGCATTGTTTAATGCAGCACACAAAGCACATTTCTTCTCAGCACCATCTTTACTGTCCCAGGTGTTATGCCCTTCATAGTAGCTGTGGTGCTCCAAAGCAGACAGTGCAACATATTGTGGAACAGTGCCCTTTGAGTGCATATCAGGGAAACTCCAGAGACTTTCTATATGCAACTCCTTCATGTATTGACTATATAAATAGTCTACCTTTGAATTTGAAAATAGAATAGTTTCATATTTACTCATTGAGTTGTAATTGTGATGTGCTTTTTAACATTTTTGCCATATGCTAAATAAATAAAAGCCCTGCAGAGTTTCAGAGACTCAGGAGTGTTGTTGGTGTTCTTTAATAAATGATAGCAATGCTGCAGATTGATCCACAAATTCCAGTAAGGAATGAATGAATTCTGGGGATAATTTTACTCTCTCTCTGGATTTCATAGAATTAGTCGTCAGTCATAACTGAGAATGACTTTTCCCTCTCAATCACTCAAATCAATCTTCAAAAATGTCCCTCAAATCAAACTGACAAAGCTTTCTTTCTGTTTGCTTTCTCAGTGTAACCTTCTCACCTGAACGATGCAGTCCACTTTACAACATTCAACTTGAATTCAATTTTTCAACATATGCAAAGCTAATTTAATTAATCCTTCAACTGACTGACTGAACTTCCCTCTTATGAATCTATTAAAACAATCCTCTTTACTATTTAATATCCTTTTACTTAACCCTCCAACCATTTACTAGCCATGTACAGTATCCCATGCATTTAACAAATATGACACACATTCTTCTATAGCTGGTGATTTGGGAGATTGTGACAAAAAATAGCTAAAGATATAAAATTGTTGATGGTTGTGGTGTCACTTTGGCATTTTGACAAATTTGAAGTTGCATGTTGCCCATCCTTGATCTAAAGGAAGGGCTGTAGCTAAGATGCTAGCCCACAAGCAGTCAAAAGTTCAGTTTCCATCTTCTACCAAAGTACAATTTTAATCTGAAGTTTTACAAAGCTATTGATGATCAATACAGATTATACTGAGCTATATGGAGCCTTGGTCTGACTCACTTGTTTGACTAATGCCAACTGCATTATTCACTGAGTGCATAATCAACCCACCACTCATACCTGAGGACATGAGCAGCACAGCCTGGAGCAGTGCCACTTCAGTGTCATCCAGGCTGAAGGCAGAGAGGGATTTTCCCAGATCAAAGATGGCATCTGATACCACACCCAAGCCACCGTTCTTCAGCTGCTCCCTTTTGACGGCCATTTCACCACTGAGCGTCAGGGTTTCACTTTCAGGGTCATAACGCACAGCTGCCCGCAATGACATAATCTCCATGCAACAGCCCTTCAAAAGGATGATCTGGTCCTCACAAGGCAGCTAAAGGCAGAGAGAAGCATGATCACATTGGCTATGGCATACATGGTTATCTAAGATAGTGCTGCCTAAGATAGTCCCATTGGAGTAAAATTTCTTATTCTACCTCCCAGAGAATGAAGACATTTTTGCTCCCCAGGGCAGAAAAGCAGTGTAAGGTCTTAATATAAAGAGATGATGAATGGCTATGCTATAAAGCAGGGGTATCAAACTCCCAGCCCGCGGGCCGGATGTGTCATGCACTGGCCATGCCCACACCTGGTTTAGCAAAGGGGGAAAAAGTCGTGATATGTCATGTGACACCGCTGTGATGATATGAGTTTGACACCCCTGCTGTAAAGAGTGGGTCCCAGAAGTAGAAAGAGCGTACATTCTCCATGTAAAAGTAGTAGGAAATCAAGAGTCAGAAGTTAGTTGTGGTGGGAAATGTATGCTTGTTTTGAATATCACTTATTTGCAGGAAATGTTCTTCTTCTAGCAGTTGGCTCCATTCATCAAGAAGCTAATTGAAATTTGCTGGCCCAGCTAGTTAGAAATGCTCACAGGATGGCTATCAGATCATCTATGAACAACAGGTTACTGCATAATAATTCTCCTGCAATTTTTAGTCTGAGACAATATGTTCCTTGTCTCCTGCATTTGTCCCTGGTTCTCAATTTTGGCTTATTTATCCATCCTGAACATTTCGCAGGCATAACAAGATAGTTTTTGATAATTCAATCTAAACCATATATGAAATATTAAAGAGGATACTTTACATTGTTAAAATTAATATATAGTAGCTAAGTTTTCACAGCACATTAGAATAGGGTAAAATTGGGTGGTTTATGGTTCAGGATATTGTGGGAATCCTGCTTTTGTCTTAGCATGTTGTATAAACCCATCCACTCAAAGGTTCTCATTTCCCTAAATTAAATAGAGTTAGAAAAGGGAAACAAAACTACCGTATTATTTGAGAGTATGATGAATGATGCCCCACCACTTTCATTACTTAAGGGAAGGACTCAGTGTAAACTTACCTGATATTCTCCACTTGTGCAACCCACACTCTTATCACCTCTGGGCTAAAGTACTGCAATACAGGTAGCCCTTGTTTAATGTCCACTCATTCAGCCACTGTTCAAAGTTATGACAATGCTGAACAAAGGGAGTTTCAACTGGTCCTCAAAGTTCTGGCCATTTCAGCACCCCCATGGCATGTGAACAAAATTTGGTTGAATTTGGTCTCACCTGTATTTACTACCACTTTTGGTCACCTGCATACCCACCACTTTGCCCTGTTCCCTGCTGCCATACCTGTCACACTGTGCAGCACTATTGTTCTGGCCAGGGCCTTCTTTCACACTGCCTTATTTCACACCAGTGCAGCTGGGGCTTCTCTTGCACTCCACCCAGGGTCTCTACTTGAATGACAGCCAAGGCCTCCATTCATGCCCTGCCCAGGGCCTTCTTTTACAAAAGAAGCCTGTCACATTAAAGAAGGCCCTGGCTGCACTGGTACAAAACAATAACCCTTCTAGCCGGGGCCTTTTTTCACACCCTGGGTTTCTTTCACAAAAGAATTGTAGGGAGGGCACAAATGGAGGCCCTGGCTGGTGCACAAACAGAGGCCAAGGGCAGGGCGGAAATAAGCTTTGGCTGTACCAACATGAAAGAAGGTGGCATGAAAGAAGGTCCTGGCTGATATATAGTGGCATGTGGTGTAGCTGATGTGCCAGTGGCAGGCAGAACTGGACAGTGGTTGCAGCTAATAGCAGTGGGTAGGCAGGTGGCAGAGATGGAGGGGAGATAGGCAGATGGGGGGAGTTGCAGAGGAGGCAGTCCATTACTTTACCATGGCTCAGGGCTGAAAATGGCTTGGATCGGGCTGGGTCCTCGACTAACAACCTGTGGAATTTGGTTAACAATGGCAGTGGGGATTGCCATCACTAAGCATTGCAGTCACCTGACATCATGCTTTACAATTGCTTTGCTTAGCGATTGAAATTCTAGAGACAATTACTGTAGTTAGTGGAGGACTACCTATACACCAGAGCTGAGGCTGCCTTTGAAGGTTATTCAGAAACTGCAATAGGTGCAAAATGCCGTGGCTGGTAATCATAGGCTATAACTGTGATTTTTGTGGCATGGCTTTGGCTGCCAATGAGTTTCCAGGTACAATTCAAAGTGCTGGTTTTAAACTATAAAGCTATTTATGGCTTGGCTTCCAGATACCTTCAGGATCATCTCCTTTAGGATAAAGGTTGGGAGGAGCCTGAAGGCAGTGACTCTCCACTGCAGCTCTATTGCTTTAGAACAGCCTACTTCCTCCCCACTCACAGGTTGATAGTCTATCTCCAACACCCCCTTGATGGCATTTAGAAATGGTAAAATTTATATCATTCCAGAAAGCCATTTAGTTGTAATGACTGTCATTGGCACTGGGTGCCTATGGGTGCTATTTAACTTGTATATTTTGTATATTTTGCTGTAAACTGCTGGGATATTCCTTTATATTGGAATATATGGTAAAGGGGAATTGTAATCATCATCACCGTAATCATTTATCCACTTTGGGAACCAATATAGAGCTTAGCCCCCCCCCATGTTTCTTCAAATACATCTCTACTTTCAACACTTTACATGCCTACCTGGAGTTCCTATTTGCACAACCTGCTGCTTCAGTGTAATTGTTTTCCTTTAGTTAAGGATTTCTCCCTTATGAAATGATTCCTGTCAAGCAGGAATCACAAACTGAATGTGTCAAAATTGTGATATGCCCAGTTAACTTGGCCACATGATTTTTATCACTGAAAGCAAATCTTCTACAGCAGGAGAACATCCTATAAGGGTGATTGTAACTAATAATAAAATTAAATTTAACTCAACAAAGTGCAGTTTAACAAAACTAAGCAAAGTCCATGTGGGGGCAATGCATACTAAATAGCAAAAACTATTCTTTCTTTTTTTTTTTTTTTGGTAATCCATGATCCATTCCATGAAAGATCATGGAAAATGAGGGGCATCTTTTGACACTGATAAAAATATTTATGAAAAAACTTTTTCCTTCAGTTTAGTCCACCCTTTACCCCTGCAGACAGAGGACAAACTGATAACTATTGAAATTTATCTTCATAACTTCCTATCATGTCCTATGTATGTAAAGAGCTGAAGAGAGGCATATGGCCAAAATCGGGCTGATGGTTGTAAGTTGTGACAGTCGTAGAGCGGGTCACTATGTGACCAGACCAGATTTTACAAAGTTTTTTGTGGTGGTTGTTAAGTAAACATGGCGGTCATTAAGTGAACCCATTGTTCACTATGGGGCATTTTTGCTGAAAACAGGAAGTAAATGCTGGTTTTCAGCAAAAACATTGTAAATCCTGGTTACAGTATGTGACAGTAGGACACTGCAAATGGCTGTAAATGAGAGCCAGATGCCAAACGCCTGAAATGTGTTGGGGGGGGGGGAGCCGTCAGAACCGGGTTGTAAGTATCTTTTTTGGGGGGGGTGTCCATCATAACTTTGAATGGCCACTAAGCGACCAGTCATAAGTTGAGGACTACCTGTATACTGTATTCCTATGTCTTCCTAACAACAAGCCAAAATGGTTCGAATAGAAAAGAGGAATGAAAAGAGAAAAATTCTCTGAAAGTTCAAAACTTCACAACCAAATAACCAAATTCCTCCATCCTTTCACTGCTCGCAATCTTTTGCTTACCTCTGAAAACATGGGCAGTTTTTTGGCAAAATCCACCACACGGGTGATGGCAGGGGTGATGATCTTCGTAAATTCACTGAATGCCTCCAAGTCTACTTTGTCCCCATCAGGCATGGAGGCCATTGGTGACTGACCAATATCTTCAGGCTATTAGTGGGAGGAAGAGGCAGAATTAGAACTGACTCAGGATACCCCAACAGGAAATTTATCATCAAACCCCAAAATTGGAAACATAACTCTTATCTGTCAGCAGAATGGGACAACTTGCCACAGCCAGGTTGCCGCAGCTGGGTCACCCTGGCCAGCTTCCTGCCAGACAACTTGCCGTGGGACAAGTCGCTGCTGGCAACTTGCCGTGGGAGAATGCTGGAGGCGAGGGGAACCTCCTCCTCTCCCTCCCTTCCCTCCCGCCTTGATCTGGCTTACCCCCACTACCACCAATACCCCTTGAACTCTGTAGCAGAAACTCCTGTGCACCGAAAAGTGTGTGACTCTCTCCCAAGTGATCTTTTTTCTGGTTGGGGGGAAAGTCCTTCTTCCCTTCCCCACTTTGTCCTCCCTGATTTTTTTCCTCAGTCTGAGCTATAGAGGAGGAAAAGGATGTTTCCCTCGCCACCAGCATTTTCTCGCAGTGTGTTGTCCCATGGTGAGTTATGTTAAGGAATTGTGCAGAGTAACCTCTGGGCCTTGAAGGTTTGCACAGTTCACCGTAATGTTGCAGTAGATATGAGTAATGATTCAGTCAATACACAGATACGTTAAAGTGTATAAAAGTAGTTTACTTAAAGAGATAGCACAGTCCAAATAACAGTCCGAATCATACACGTTCTATCAGTCAGTATTCAGAAGTACAGCAGTCTTCTTACCAGCCTTTCTTTGTCTTAATCATCAAACAAAGATTCTCTACCATCACAGATAGCTAGCTACACACAGAGCTTACTTTTAGACATGAAGTCACTCAGCAATGAATCAGCAAAAGAGAGAGAGAGCACTAACCATGTTCTCTAGCTCCCTCTTATGGCCGTTACTGCCAGTCAGAATGCACCAATGCATTTAAAGCAATACATTAAACAGTGATTTGGGGCTTGTTTATATTAACCAACCCAACCGATTGGACAGAGTCCTAACAAGTTGCCCGCATTGAGTTGTCCTGTGGCAAGGTGTCTGAGGTGAGGCAACCAGGGCGAGGTGGTGGTGGCCAGTTGTCCTAGAACCTATGTCAGTATCTTTTCCTTCTCTCAACTTCTTTACAAGGCAATCTCTTTATATTTCATAGCCTTTCTACAATTAGAATCAAAATAATATCACCTTATTAAAATATTTTAATAAACAATTTATTTATTTATTTAAATATATTTTATTTAAAAATCTTTAAAACCATTACTAGCAATTTAAAAGACCAGTTTTAACAGGTATTATTCTGCTACCACACTGTGAAAATGTCAATACAGATAGTCCTCAACTTACGATCACAATTGAGTCCAAAATTTATGTTGCTAAGCATTACGACCTTTTTTGCCACAGTTGTTAAGCAAATCACTGCAGTTGTTAAGCGAATCTGGCTTCCCCCATTGACTTAGCTTGTCAGAAGCTGGCTGGGAAGGTTACAAATGGTGATCACATGACCCCAGGACACTGCAACTGTCATACATGCCAATTGCCAAGTGCCCGAATTTTGATCACGTGACCATGGGGATGCTGCAACAGTCATGTGAAAACTGGTCATAAGTCACTTTTTTCATTGCCATTGTAACTTTGGTCACTAAACAAATGGTTGTAAGTCGAGGGCTACTTGTTTAAATTTCTTTCTTATATATTTATATTTCACATTTCTGAACCACCCATCTCCCTCAAAGAGGGACTCTGGGTAGTGTACAATAAAACATCAAAACATAAAACAGTATAAAAATTAAAAATGTTAACTAAGAGTTAAAATTTCAGAATTAAAAATTTTAAATATATATACAAATTTTTAAGGAGTTAAGAATAATTAAGCCCTGTTAAAAATTAGTTGACAAAGGCAAAGGGAGGGCTCTCATGGCACCAACCAACCCCATGACAGTGTGCTCCTTTGGAGACAGAGAGCAGGACCTGTTTAGTTTTGTGATCAGAACTGAACAGCTTTTTAGTCCATTTTTGGACCAAATTTCATTCACTTCCTATGTTCAGTAAGGAACTGCCCTCTGTTATGAAGGCTGCGGGAACAGACAGGGCAATGTTAACCCATGATCCTCTCAGTCTGCTGGCCTATTTCCTCTCCCCAGCCCCAATCAACTTTCTGTGATCTCCATGTCCTACCCTTGCCCTGACATTAACTGATTATAGCCAGCAGAGTGAGCCAAAAGCCAGCAATTCCTACTCTGCTCAGAAGGGATTTCTATTCCATTTATCCTTGATCAGAGCTGAGAGGTCACAGCTGTGTCCATTTGCTCAGGCAAATTAACCCTACAAAGGTAACTCTGCAGCCTCGAATCTGCTAAACCAGTGTTTCCAACCTCAACAACTTTAAGGTGTGCAGACATGCTGGCTGGGGAATTCTGGGACTTAAGTCCACACATCTTAAAGTTGCTGAAGTTAAGAAACACTGCTAAACTATGGCAGCAAGAGAAATCTTGGAATGATTGAATTCTTGGATTTATCATTAAGTTTATGCTGATTCTGAGTTTAGTATAATTATTAACATTCAAAATGGATTACAATTTTCCCACATTAGTAGCCTGGGAAGAGATCTGTACCGGTACATTTTTAAAAGAGTGCAACTAATGTTAAATGTATAAAATATTGTTTTCAAAGGCTGAGCAATGTTTTTATCACCTGTACTGAAATAAAATAAGCTTATAAATTGGCCAGATGGTTTATGTATGAGCATGAATGAAAGATATTGAAAAATTTGGATGAGAAGCAAAACATCTTCAAAGAAAAACCAGAAAGTCCAGTTGCCTCTTGAAAAAGCACCTTTAAGACAACCTGCATATTCAGGTAACCAAAACTTGAAGCAGAGTAAATTATGCATATATTCACTTATTCTGCCTGATTTACCTTTAATCTACCAGATTTTGTGGAAAGCCTGGAGTAAAGAGATCTACAGAAAGATATGGACCTTTCAAAACAGAAAATATTATAGTTAGTCTGCTTAATTACCCTAATTGGGACAAAAATCTGTGGCTAAGTTAAGTGGTTGTTAAGTGAACTGTTAGGACTCTGTCCAAACGGTTGGGTTGGTTAATATAAACAAGCCACAAATCACTGTTTAAATGTATATATGTAATATTGCTTTAAATGCATTGGTGCATTCTGACTGGCAGTAACGGCCATAAGAGGGAGCTAGAGAACATGGTTAGTTCTCTCTCTTTTGCTGATTCATTGCTGGAGTGACTTCGTGTCTGAGAGTAAGCTCTGTGTGTAGCTAACTATCTGTGATAGTTGTTTGTACTTCTTTGTTTGCTGATTAAGACAAAGAAAGGCTGGTAAGAAGACTACTGTACTTCTGAACACTGACTGATTGAACGTGTATGACTCAGACTGTTATTTGGACTGTGCTATTTCTTTAAGTAAACTACTTTTATACACTTTAACGTATCTGTCTATTGACTGAATCATTACTGATATCTACTGCAACATTATGGTAAACTGTGCAAACCTTCAAGGCCCCGAGGTTACTCTGCACAATTCCTTAACATGAACCATCATGTGACTGCCCCCTTAGTGATGTCAGTTCCAGCAATCCCAGTTGCAGTCATTAAGTGAATAACCTGCAACTGTTCAGCAAGACATCACATGACTGCAACTTGCAACCTCTTGCTGGCTTCCCCATTGACTTTACCTGTCCAAAGTTGGCTGGGAAGGCAAATGGCAATCAAGTGAATGTAGGATGCTGCAACTGTTGTAAATGCACTAATTGTGATCATGTGACTGCAGGGACAGTCTTAACTCACTTTTTTCAGTGCCATTGCAACTTCAGTTGCTAAATGAATGGTTGTTAAGTGAGGACTACATGTAATTCAAAATAATGAAAAGATGTAAAATTATGTATTGTGTCAATGCTGACAAATAGAACTGTCTACCCTATTTGCCAGAACAATTTACCAGGAATTTCCGCTTCTGTTTCCAATGGCTGCCTTGGGCGTTGGTACTGCAGTGTGCACCCGTAGCAATGCGGATCAACTCCCATTCGTCTGCTGTTGGTTCTGGACGGTGCTGAAGGGATTTCATCATTTCCTCTTTGCGCCGTCTCTCCCGGTTCTCTTCAATCAGCTTACGTTTGGCTACTCTCTTGGAGTCATCCAGCACCACTAGGAGGGTGGTGAAGAATGAAGAGGTATGAGAGGAAGGGGGGGGCTCACATAGTCAATCAGAATTCTGCAACCAATTTGGCCAATTCTAAGGTGCCAAAGGGAATTATGAATAGCAATTTGATAGGCTGGCTTATACTTAAAACCCTATGGAATACTATGATAGCTCTCATGGTATCCCAAGGACTCAAAATGTAGGGATTCAAAGATGATCCCCATGTAATTTTACACACCAAACAATTATTTCCCTCTTTTGAATCTCCAAAGCGTGTCCATTCTTGGGCACATTTCTTCTCTATTCTTTGGTAATAGCCTGTAACCACTCCCAACCCCCCTAGTTCTCCAAAGTGGGCGCAATGCCCTTACAGTCCATGGCCATGCCAACGGCAATGCACTTCTTGAATCGGCAAAGCTGACACTGGTTGCGAGTGATCTTATCGATGACACAGGAGCCATCATATTTGCAGGAGTATGTTGGGTGCAGATTTTTCTGAATGGTCCGTCGGAAGAAGCCCTGTAGAACAGAGAATACAGTCAGACCCAGGCAACCCTGAGAAAGCAGAGCATGTATCCTTCCATTCTCAAACCATATTCCACTCTCCCCAACCCTTGAGCTTCTATATTCTACTGAACAGAATATAGTCCTGCTGTATGTAGTGTTATTGACCTTTTCAACTAAGTGGACCTTTTTCCTACTATATCAGTGACAGACATATAATCATTGAGATGACTGGGGGGAAACTACGGGTAGTCCTCCACTTACAACAATAGCAATAGCAATAGCACTTAGACTTATATACCGCTTCATAGTGCTTTAAAGCCCTCTCTAAGCGGTTTACAGAATCAGCATATTGCCCCCAACAATCTGGGTCCTCATTTTACCCACCTCGGAAGGATGGAAGGCTGAGTCAACCTTGAGCCTGGTGAGATTCGATCTGCCAAACTGCTGGCAGCCAGTGATCAGCAGAAGTAGCCTGCAGTACTGCACTCTAACCACTGTGCCAGTTCGTTTAGTGACCATTCAAAGTTACAACAGCACCGGAAAAAGTGATTTATGACCATTTTTCACACTTATGACTGTTGCAACATCCCCATGGTCATGTGATTTACATTCAGATGCTTGACAACTGGTTCATACTTATGACAGTTGCAGTGTCCCGGAGTCATGTGATCCCCTATTGCCACCTTCTGACAAGCAAAGTCAATGGGGAAGCCAGATTCACTTAACAACTGTGTTACTAATTTAAGAACTGCAGTGAATCGCTTAACAAATGTGGTGAGAAAAGTCATAAAATAGGGCAAAACTCACTTAACAAATTTCTCACTTAGCAACATAAACTTTGAGCTCAATTGTGGTCGTAAGTTGAGGACTACCTGTACATCATTTTAGTGTTTGGAACAATGGTTGCTGCCAGTGTTAATGAGTGGATTTCATGTTCCGTGTGTTTTTATGGTTCTAACCCAAGATATAGTCACCCTGTGATATTCTGGTACCATTGCTTCTTGAGAGTGAGTACAAGACACAGTTTACCAGCAAACTGGATCCTGCAGAGTTTCCATTTATTTCACTGAGCCTCTTGAAATAAACTTTCCAAAGGATTGCACTTGTGAGTTACTTCTTGATCTCTCCCACTACCAACCTTAAATGTTTATTAAGCCTACTATTAGCTTTTAAACTTTTTCAGCCTAGGACCTAATTCCACAGTTCAACCGAAAGCTGGCTGGCATTTTGCTGCAATTGAGTGATTTATGATGCCACTTGAATTTTCTACCCAAGGCACTAAAAAAGCTTTATCTGCCTGCAATTTTTTTGTTTTCTCTTTAAGTCTGTGTTTCCTTTTATGGATTTCAAGAGGCCACAACAGATGACACATTGCAGCTCCCAAGTGAAAGGCAGATCTGCAGTAGCCTTCTGTACAAAGAATGGTGATCTTCAGGCACAATTCCCAATTACTACAAAGAAGTTAATTGTAGGAAACATTCTGAGGACTGATTCCCCTATATTATTAATGGCTGTAGAGTACGGGTGTCAAACTCATGGCGTCACGTTGCCATCACATGACATTTTGCAACGTTTTTCCCATTTGCGGAGCTGGGGTGGCCGTGGCCTGTGCGTGACTCATCCGGCCCGCGGGCCACCAGTTTGACACCCCTACTGTAGAGTGTCCTGTATATTTTCTGCTGCAGGCCCCAGTGTTGACCATAAAGCAACTTAGGCTCTTGTTGAGTTAATTCTCCCATGCCCTGTCTTTGAGGAAAAAACCTTGTTTATCTGCAGAAATCCCCTTGTTCATCTTACAATCTAGTACACAGGTGTCAAACTCGATCGTGTCACGTGATGTCATGTGACATATCACAACATTTTTTGCCTTTGCGGAGCCGGGGTGGGCGTGGCCTGCATGTGATGCATCCAACCCGTGGGCCACCAGTTTGACACCCCTGATCTAGCACAACCTTTCCTCAGCCACCAGGTTTTTTTTTACTGTTTCCTATCATCACTCATCATCTCCAGTCTACAACACAGTCCTTTCAACAGTTCCAAGAAGGCTCCACACCCATTTGCACTACTCAGGTGAGGACACAGATAAACCTCCAGGTGGCCTCAACTACTCTCTAAAAGAATGCAAATGACCAGCTGTCTGCAAGGAGTTTAAATCTTTCCATTCCCCACCATCCAGTCAGAGCTGAAGAAGCTTCTTGGGTGAGAAGCAAAATGTCTTTAAAAGAAAAACCAGAAAGTCCAGTTGCCTCTTGAAAAAAGCACCTTTGGGACATTGCTGTATAACTGAGGATGACTTTAAGCTGCCTCAGGTATGATTGAGGATCAGGTGAAAACAATTTCATAAGGATATGATGAAAAGGTTGCTGAGTCATATTGCTGCATGATTTGCATTGAGACACACCTTTTTCAAGCATTTTTTACCTTGCAGCCTTCACAGGTAATACAGCGGTAGTGGTACCCTGTGGCTTTGTCTCCACATACAACACACTGTTCATCTTTGTCCAAATAGCTAGGGATGTACCCTGTAGAAGAAAACAGCCAAGATGTCAAAGCTGGAAAGAGGAAACAGCAGCTGCAAGAGGTTAAGACCTACTGAAGTAGACTATGAAGCATTCTTGCTCACCACTCTCACTCCATAGAAAAACAGAGCAAGATAGCAACAGCTATTCCCTTGTGGCTACTTACCAGTATCTGTTAGTTAGATATATTTGTCCTTTGATCATAAAGTTATAGTTCATTCCCACTATTATTTCTTTAAAATTGAAATTTAGACACCATTTTACAAGTCAGTTCAAGTTCTCTGTGGTTTGTGTTTCACAAAATGATCAGAACAAAATCAGTTAAAGCTTGATATAGTACCAGCTTTATAAGAACATAAAGTAAAGTATGGAGGTGGGGCTGTTGTCACGGCGATACGGTGTACTTTCCATAGGGCTCTCTGAAAGTTCACCGAATTCCTCCTGCCAGAGGATCCCGAGGGACCTAAGCCACCCTGGAGGGGCAGTGAAGAAGAGAGGACACTCCGTAGATCACAAGGAGATTGCAAACTCCTTGTTTGATCCGGAGGAAAGCTCTCAAACCCACAGGAAGAAAAAGACAGCCATTGCGTGCCTGACCGAGGCTGTGACAGCCCAACCGGAGAAGAATAAGTGAAGATTGAGGAAGAACAGCGTGGCGACTGGGTGAGAATTTTCCAAATTCTGTTCTGGAATTTGCCCCTTTAAAAACTGGCTTGAGTGACAGTGGTACTGTAAAGAAAGGGGGTGGATTTGTCTATCTTCCACCCCCTGGGAATAGCGGCGAATAAGCACAAAGCTGAAATGGATCCGGATAAGAAATTTGAATTATTTGAACTGTTTGAGAGAAATAAGTGTTAAAAGAGGAAATCCGGACTGGTTATTCTAAGGATAATATTAATTGGCTTAATTGGATTTAATTGCACTAAAACTTTTTTTTGGAATATAAACTCGGGCTCGGGAACCCCTAACGGAAAAAGATTTGCCGTATGTTAAAGGAAGTTAAAGGAGAGGAGCAGAAATAGAGCAACAGTGATACCTGCTGGGCGGAAAAAACTGTTATAGAAAGAAAGTGAAGAAAAGAAAGTGAGATAACAATTGACCTTGGGCGGTTTATTGAAAGAACATTGTTACAAGACTCAGATAAACTGCCTGCACCTGGGAACTGTTTACAGAGAGAACTGCAGAGAAAGAGAGTGGAAACAGTGTAAGTTTTAAACACTGTAGCTCTCTGATTGGATATGGATTTTGTCAGTGTATAAAGAATTTATGAACTGGAATAGCCATGGTAACGAGCCAGCCAATGGGAACTGTTTTTTGACTGAGACACAGGATTTGCTGTGAGAGCCATGTGAGCAGTTTTTAGTCTGGGTGTGGCTTAGCTATTCTGTGTTCTGAATTTGTTCTTCTCTCCACCACGTTGCAAGAGCTGCATAGGTATTGTTTGCTTGTATCATGTTTTTATATTTTTGTAGGCAAAGAAGTTTTTCTATATTATGAATCCTGCTCAATTCTTTGAATGTGTGCTGGTTGAAACAACAATTACTAACAGGTTATGGGCCGAGATCACACCCAGCCACACGGAACTGTAATTAAGCTGAGAGACTGCCTGTGTTATAAACAAAAGGAAACAAGGCAGAGAAGGCTTGCAGGATGGCTGTTGATTTCGAGGAGAGCGGTCTGCCTCAATTGGGACAGAAAAATTATCTTATTTGGGCTGCAAAAATGGAATGCTTCCTGAAGGCTAAGGAGCTCTGGGATATCATCATTAATCCACCCCAGGGGCCATTAGCAGCTGCAGATCAACAGCAGCATGATAAGGCACTGGCTTACATCATTTTAAGTTTGGAAGATGAACAATTCTTAAATATAACTGATTTAAAAACTACAAAGGAGGTTTGGCTGAAATTGAAAAGTGTGCATGTGAGTGCGTCAGCATGCAATATTGTGCAATTATTGAGACAATTGTACAGAGCCCAGCTGCTGCCACAAGAGAGCGTAGAAAAGCATTTGCTGCACATGCAGACTCTGTTTGTTGAATTAGAACAGCGTGGAATGCAGATTCCTGAATCTCAGAAAGTGCTGTTGGTATTAAATAGTCTTGATGAAACGTGGGACATCGTTTCAGCTGTTTTTGAATGTAAACCAGAACAGGAATTATGTATGGAAGCCCTTAAAGCCTGTTTGATTTCTGAAGAACAAAAATGCCATTTTAGAAGAAACCATGAGGAGAAATTCCTGAGGTGGGGGTCCAAGGAGCAGAGAGAGCAAAGCAACAGACTGAATGTCTGCAGGGAACAAAGCAACAGAGATCGGATTACATCCCAGCAAAGAATTCCCAAGAAAAAAGAACAGGAAAAACAGAGATGTTTTATCTGTGGGAAAAAGACTCATTTAAAGAAAGACTGTTTACAAAGAAGAAAAAAAACAAATGGACAAGCTGCTGTTGCAAAAGCTAGCTATTGTAATAGCAGAGACAAATGGTTAATAGATAGTGGGGCTAGTCAAACAATTGTTAATAATTCTAAGTTGTTTTTCAGATTGGATCCAGCTGGAGGAGATGCAGTAGCCTTAGCAAATGGCCAGAAGGCTAAAGTCATAGGAAAAGGCAGTGTGCCGATTCCATGTCTGGAGGAAAAGTTTAATAATATATTATATGTACCTGAAATGGAGCATAATTTGCTCAGTGTCTCCAGTCTAGACAAACAAGGGTTTGAGACCACATTTGTAGATGGGAGATGTCTCATAAAAAGAAATGGGAGTGTATGTGCACAGGGCATAAAACAGGATAATCTTTATGTGTTGCAGGAACAAAAGGTTCAATGTGCCCAAACATTTGGAAATGTGGCACAACATGATTCGTGCATTCACCTCTTGCACAGAAAGCTTGGCCATGCCAGCTTCAGAGTGTTGCAAAAGATGCAACAGTTTGGAGAAGGATTAACCTTGAAAGGGTGTAAGGCGGGTGTCTGCAACCTGCGGCTCTGGAGCCGCATGCGGCTCTTTGGGCCCTCTGCTGTGGCTCCCTGTCGGGTGATCCCACCTTGCCTGGCCTGAGAAGGTAAGGGCAACAGCGGGGGATGGAGAAGCGGCCGGGGCTGATTCTCCGGCACTTCAGTCTTGCTAGAGCTTCTTCCGGCACTTGTTGGTGCTGGGCGTGCCTCGGTTGCTTGGGGAGACATGCAACCTGCTCTCCGCCCCGAGACACTGGCCTGACCCAGCCGCGACCGACACCGGCCTCGCTAACACGAGGGCCGGCGGGGCGAAGGGTGACGGCGGGGGATGGAGAAGTGGCCGGGGCAGATTCTCCAGTGCCTCACTCTTGTGGAGCTTCTTCCGGCCCTTGTTGGTGCTGGGCATGCCTCAGTCGCTTGGGGAGACGCGCCACCTGCTCTCCGCCCCAAGATACTGGCCCGACCCGGCCGCGACCAAAGCCAGCTTCACTAACACGAGGGCTGGCGGGGTAGGAATGGGATCCGGGAGGAGGGGTCGATGGAAAGGGGGACGGGCCCACAGTGCCCAGCCATGGCTTTAAAACTTGCACGGGGACTATCGCTGCTCAGAGAACGCTTTTCAATGAAAGCTGGTGGCGGCACCGCTCCACTGGAGTAGTAAAGAAGCTCAGGGCAGCGGGAAAAGGGGGCTGGCCCCACTGAACTTCACATGCCCACCCTGGGGGTCAGGCTCGGAGAAAGCCAGAGCACCCTCACCAATGACGCTCACCCATCAGCCGGTCTCCCCCCCCTCTGTATGTCTGTGTGTGTGTGTCTCTCTCGCTCTCTCTCTCCCTCTCTCTCTCTCTCTCTCCCTCTCTCCCACCCGC
>QLTV01003485.1:186329-199014 GCA_003457575.1 Thermophis baileyi
AGATGAACTCAGGGGTGAAATGCTCCCGGTTCGCTCGTACCTGTCGGTCGCCGTAGAGCCGGTCGCCAAGGTAGCACGAGACTTCGCCCACTCGCCCGGATGCCGCCATTTGAGTTCTTTTACCCTCTGCGCATGCTCAAAGCGTTCTGCGCATGCACAGAGGGTAGAAGAACTCAAATGGTGGTGTCCGGGCGGGTGGGCGAAGTCTCCCGCTTCCGTGGCTACCGGCTGTCCGGTGAACCGCAGGCACGGCTGAACTGGGAGCATTTCCAAGATGGCGGGCTAGCGCGCGCGGCGACCCCTGTGAAAAGGTCATTCGACCCCCAAAGGGGTCGCGACCCACAGGTTGAGAACCGCTGCTGTATAATCAAGAAAACATTAGAGAAGAGGAGGTAAAAAAATACTTACAGAATAGAAATTTACCTAACATAACAGACGAAGATAAAGAAATCCTGAACGAAAATATAACATTAGATGAAATGAAAGGGGCAATTAAAAAACAAAAAAACCAACAAAACACCAGGACCGGATGGAATTCCCGCTGAGATATACAAAACAATACAAGAACCATTAGTAGAAATTACGTTAGAAGTATATAATGAAACATTAGAAAAAGCGAAGATGCCAAATTCCTGGACAGAGGCGTTTATAACATTAATTCCCAAAGAAGAAACAGACAATCAAAAAATTCAAAATTATAGGCCAATCTCACTGTTGAATGTAGATTATAAAATATTTGCAACAATCATAGCGGAACGACTTAAAAAAATATTAAATAAAATCATCCACATAGACCAAAACGGATTTCTGCCTAAACGGCAGATAAGGGATAATACGAGAACCATATTAAATGCTCTAGAATATTATGAAGCCCACCCAGATAAACAATTCTCGCTGCTGTTATTATATGTTGTATAATATAATAAATTTCTTTTCTCATATTATCTTTTATTATTCCCAATAGAAACAATTCTGGTCTCATCTCAATTTTTTGCTCCGTTATTTCTTCAATCCAATTTTTAATTTTCCTCCAATATTTCTTTGCGCTGGGACATGTCCACCACATGTGGTAGAATGTCCCTTGTACATGATTACATTTCCAGCAATTGGGTGATATAGTTGAATACATTTTGGCCAATCTCACTGGTGGTAGATGCCACCATCATATAGAACATTTTAATTATGTTTTCCTTATATGCGGCCGACACTGTCATTTTATAATTTTTTCCCCAAATTTGTTCCCAGTACTCTAATTCGATATTATACCCAAAATTTTTTGCCCACGCAATCATTGTTTCTTTTACGGTTTCCTCCTCCATTTTACGTTTTAATAAACAATTGTATACCTTCGTAATCATTTTTCATCCATACCTGTTAAAATTTTATCAATTTCTTGTTGTTCATTTTGAAAGCCATATTGCTCTAAGTCCTTTTTCTATTTTGTTTGGATCTGTATATAAGGCCACCAGTCAATTTTAATTCCTTGTGTTTGTAGTTCTTGATTCGATTTTAACCTCCCTTGTACATCTAATAATTCATTATATGTAACTATTTTATTTAAGTCTATGACATTCGGATAGACCAATGCTTTCATAGTTGAAATCCATCGCGGAATTTTTATATAAAAATTTTGCTTAATTTTCCTCCAGACCTCCATTAATGAATCTCTTATTTGATGTCTTTGGAAATAATTGTGTTTTTTATTCTTTCCCTCCCATACGAATGCATGCCAACCCCGTTGTAGGTCATGTCCTTCAATCGCCAATGTTCTCTTGTTTTTTAAAATTATCCAATCTCTGATCCATGTCACCGCAGCTGCCACTTTATCGTTACACATCTTGCTGTTAATTGAATCCCTAAATATTTTACTTTCTTTATAATCTGAATGTCTAACCTGTTCATTAGTTCTCTTTTTTGCTTTTCCGTAATATTCTTTACTAAAATCTTAGTCTTTTCCTTATTTATTTTCAGACCTGCCACTTCACCATACTCTTCTATTCTTTTTAGCAATTTAGGCCCTGTTTCTTGTGGTTCTTCTAAAATAAAGACTAAATCATCTGCAAATGCCTGTAATTTATATTCTTCCTTTTTTATTTCCATGCCTCTTATCTCCTTATCCTTTCTAATATTTCTGTTTAATACTTCCAATGTCAGTATAAATAACAAAGGGGACAACGACAACCCTGCCTTGTCCCCTTTGTTATGTTAACCTTTTCCTTCATGTCTCCATTTACTATCACCTTTGCAGTTTGTTTATAATATATTGTCTTAATCATTTTAATAAAATTTTCTCCAAATTTCATCATATCCAATTGTATATTAAGAAATTGCCAATTCAAATTATCAAAAGCTTTTTGTGCATCAACCAATATTAGAGCAAATTACATTCGCCCAAAACTGGAAAAAAGAAAAAAAAAACCTCGAATGCAATGATTATAAAAAAGGTGCTAGAATGCGCAGAGATGAATAAACTAACGATGTAACTGAGAGAGAGAGAGGAAACAATGTATTATAAAATATGGGATAGATGGTATGATTGGCTCGAAAAGAAAAGTAAAATTAATGTGTAAATTGATATAAAAAGAAGTAGTAAAAAAAAAAGAGGACCCAGATGGTTCTGCACAACATTAGTAAAGCCACCTTATTATGTGTTCAATGAAGACTGTATGCATAAAGAAATGATGCGGTCTTTTTATCCATTGGAATTATAGAATTCGTTATGCAATTTGTAATTTCTTAGGCTTGTTCAGTGATGAGGGAGAAACAATTTAGCAATGTAATCATTAATCTGATTTTTTCCCTCCCCCAATTATAACTTTACCTTGGCTTTTCGCATTATAACAAAATAGCTGTTTCTATTTCTCTTTTCTTAGTAAAATACTGTATTTTACTATGAAGTTCTCTCACACAACTTCCATAGAACCTTTCTCATTTCTTTTTTTTTGCAAAAAAAACTTGCTATTGTTTTTCCACTGAGTGTATTAAACATATTACATTCTTGGTTTGGGGATTTGGGCAGAAATGATTAGAACCATTTTAAGTAATGTTAAGAAGTGCCTAACCCATATAATATCAGTGCCCTCTGTTCCAGATACTATTATGCTTCTGTTGTACATTTTAATCAGAGGATAATAGAATATGGTACATATACAATGCAGTTAATGAGAAAAATGAGGAAAAAAAAAGAAATGCAGAGCAAATGTTTGCAAATGTGGGACCTGGATGAAAATAAAGCAAGGATCTCCCAATAAGAGCACACCTGCCTGAACCATTGCATCCCTGCAAAAGTGTTCCAATGGAAAAATTGTCTGAATCCTCGTTGGGTCTGTTCCAGATCTTCCTGACCACCAATACAGCTGTGAAGTGTCAGGATTTGGCTTTCTGGGTGCATGCTTTGCACTGTAAGAAAATACCAACCCCAGACGAGGAAGTTGTTCAGCCTCAGTCATCTGGCTGCACCAAGGCAAAGATTGAAGCTTTGCCCAACAAGGGAGCAAGTGCTAGTAACCTCTGCTTCCCCTCCCTCCGTGCAATCTTCGACCAAGACGGCAACATCAAATCAACTCATCGCTACTTGCAATCGTAAGTGATAAAAGAACTGCTTTATGGAAGCCCAGCAACGTCTGCAAGAAACAGCCTGCATTAGGAGAGGTCTTATGCCTGCAGTCTGGACCAGCGCTGCATTGCTCCTCTTCAGTTCCATGCTGTATTTAGGGTCACATGTCCCACCATTCAGATGGTTCAGCCTGTCTGTCCCCTTTTATGTATTTGCCTTGCTGAAACGCCTCTTAATCAAAGTAGCTGTCCTCCTTCATCTTGAATGAAGGATGTTTTGGTTAATTAATTAATTAATTAAAACTCAAAATTTGAACAGCTGATGTGCTGGGTACTATATGATCACTTGTTTGTGTTGTCCTCAAGAACAAAGAGGAGGGACTGTGAGAAACGGACAAATAGCCTATTGGACTACCAGAGTCCATAGGTCTCAGAAGGACAGTAGGCCCTAAAAGTTATATGAACCAAAGTTTTAGTTAGAAAGATTGCAAAGTGTATCAGAACTATTTGTAATCTTGCTGAGCTGTTGCTGTGAAATGTCACACTGGATCTTGATGGGAATCGTCCTGAGGTATGCTGCCAGGGCCACCATGACCTTGGTGAAGGTACGGAGGGGGCGAAGCCAGTTCAAATGGAAGGGCGATATATTGAAAATGGCGCCCGGCATAGCAAAACCTCAGGAACTGCCTGTGACCTGGCCGAATGGGTACATGAAGGTAAGCTTCTGTTAGGTCCACGGAAGCCAGGAAATCCCCCTCCCTGATTCCCTGGAGGATGGAGGAGAGGGAATGCATCTTGAACCTGCGATAAACCAGGTACCTGTTGAGCCCTCTGAGATTTAAGATCGCCCTCCACCCCCCTGAGGATTTGGGGACGACAAAAAGGTGGGAGTAAAATCCCAGCCCCCGTTGATCCTGAGGCACCGGCTGGATCACCTGGATGTCCAACAGGTGCTCGATGGCCTCCTCCATAAGACGTCTGGACGGGTCCTTGGAAACGGGGCAGCACAGGAAAAACCTTGGTGGAGGAGAAAGGAACTCCAAAGACAGGCCGTACCGTATAGTCTCCCTGACCCAGGCGTCTGACGTGGTCCCCTCCCATTGCAGGTAGAAGAGGCCGAGACAACCTCCTATGGGAGGAAGAGTCTTGCAGTCACTTTTGACGCTTGAAGGGTCGGAAGGACGATCCACGTGAGGGACCTTTGCCCTGGAACTGCTGTCTGCCTCTGCCACCAAAGGCGGGTCTAGCAGATTGATAATCGGATCTCGGGAAAAAGGGCTTTTGCTGACGGGGAAAGCCTGCCCCGGCTCCCCCCTGCCTGAAGGAGGGCCACCCGAAATACAGTGACGGCCGTAAAGCTGCCCGGCGACCCTGCGAGGGAAGCACCTTCCTCTTGTCCCTAGTCTCAACTAAAAGGGGATCCAAGGACCGCCCAAAAAGATTGTCACCCTGAAAGGGGGCAGATACAAGTTTCCATTTGTTTTTGGCGTCCATGCGCCAGTGACGGAGCCACAGCAGACGGCGGGCCGTCACTGAAGCCGCCATGGCCCTAGCCGAAAACTTAGCGGCCGCCAGAGACGCATCTGCTGTATATTCTGCTGCTGCAATGATTTTACTCAAATCCTGATGGGCCCTCAGGTCCTCAGGTGAAATCCTGCCTTGCAGCTGACGAAGCCAGCGGACTGAAGCCCTAGTGAAAAAGGAAGAAGCAGTCACCGCCTTGATGGCCCAAGAATCAGCCAGGTGAGCTCTACGCAGAGCCAACTCCTCCTTCTTCTCGTCTGCCTTAAGGGCATCCTCCGCATCAGGCGGAAGGACGGAAGACAAGGTCAGAGCCGCTACTGGGGAGTCCACTCTGGGCACCTGTACAAGCTGCTCAAGGGCCGAATCCACACAGAACAGGGAGCCCTCCTGGTTGCTGGGGCGGTAAGCCAGGGCTGGGTTGGACCATTGCTTCTTAATAAGGTCCAGAAACATTCCCGGAATAGGAATGCAATCTGGAGCTGTGATACGTTCAGTGAACAGATAGTCCTCCTGGCCCCCTGCCTCAGAGGCCGGCTCCTGTAACTCGGGGTCCTTGCCCAAATTGGCCGTGGCCCTGACCTTAGCTAGCAGCTGATGGAAACGAGCTGGATTGAAAAGTCCCTTGAACGGAGGCCTGCCAGGTGCCTCCTGCTCTAGATCAGAAATTTCCCCCTCCTCCAGTAGCTCACCTTCTGAGAGAGATTGATGGCTAACTGTTGAATCGGTCGGGGAACCCTGATCCTGAAAGCCCTGATAGGTGGCCTCATATTCCCAGAGGTCTGCCGGGGGGGCAGGTAGGCCCCCTGCCCAGATTGCTGTTGCTGCTCTGCAGCCCCTCTGCAATGCCCTCTTTGATGGATGAGGATATCCAGTGCCTCATAAAGGGAGGCATATCCTGGTCCTGCCAAGTTTCAGGCCGGAGTCCGGCCACAGTCAGTGTAAAAGTGGCCTCCTGGTTTCTGCGAACTTGGGGTACTGGGTCCTGGACTGGAATTGAGTTGGGGCCAGTTGGGACAATAGGCTGATGGTCTGAGGCCCCCAGGGCTTTGGCTGGAAACCGAAGGGCCCCCCAGGACTTCAGGGGACCGTACAGTGTCAGCAGCCTGCCATGCCTGAGCCCGCTGCTCAGGGGAGCATCGTGACAAAGGCGCGGCCATCTCACTGCTGGGCAGACAGCTGTGCCTAACAGAAGAATCTCCTACTCTGGCAAATTCCTTCTCCAAGGCTCTTTGTCTCTGCTGCTCTGCCTTTTCCTCCTTCCTCGATGAGGACTGGTGAGTTGAAGACTTGGTCCTGATTTTTACTGCAGCCACCAGGCCCGCCGCTCTGGGTCTGACTGAGGATCTGCTAGAAGATTCAGATGCTGGGGGTGACCACGAACCCCTTTGGGACCTCCCAGAGCTAGATCTGTCCTGCTCCATTGGGAGGCAGTCAGGAAGCACAGGCCTGAAATAAAGGAACAAGCCAGGTAAGAGGGCTGGCAAGCCCAGGCTCCAAATAATCAAGGAAGAACCACACTCCCAGTAATCAACCCAACCAGGTGTGAAGCTAGGTTGAGGAAAGGCACAGACTTGGTCGCCAAGAGAGGTAGCAGATGCCGCTCCTAATTGCCCCGGCGATGGGAGAAAGGAGAGTGGTGGGAAAGCAACCAAAGCTCTCACTTCACTAGGCCTGGACAGGTACTGTAGGGAGAAGGAAAAAGCTTCGCCTCTATCACAGGACAACTAAACCTGGGACGCTCTTGCACACAGATTCCCCTTGTCCCAGAATAATAGGGGTAAGAATGGCTGCACCCCCTCCTGTACAGGGCCCACGTGGCTGCTGGCCTGATTCCAAGATGGCGGCCTCGTTACTCACACCTCTACCACGTGGCAAGGCAGCCCAGCGAACCCTGCTGTGATCTGCCCAAGGCAGCAAGCCTGCAAGCTGGCTGAAACAACACAGGCTCCCATCCGCTTCCACGGAGAGCCAGACAGAAAAAAATGACCCTTTACCTTCGCTGCCTGCTGTCCTGGGCGTTGGAAGCCGTGCAGCCTTGCTGCGCCCGCTCCCGCCTTTGTAGCCTTCTTCCGAAGCTGGTGAGCTCGTCGCACTCACCCCGGCTTCCCTGCCGTCCGTTTCCAGCAAAAAAGAGGAGGGGGAGGAAAAGCTACCCCCTCCAAGCACTTGGGAAAGCTGGCACCGCAGCCGCGGTTGACCAGCAAGGCACTGATTGCCGGCCGGCACTTTAGAAAGGCTCTGGCCACTCACCAGCCAGTGAAGCGGCCAGCGGAGGGCGCTGCGATGAACCTGAAGCCCTCCGTGCAAATAGCACTCCCCTCTTGCTCCATTCAGCGAGCTCTGATCGAGGGGAGACAGGCAAAAATCAAGAGTTCTCTACCAGGGAAAAAACAAAAATTACAAACCAACTACAGTAGCTCAAACTCAGGAGCTAAAGTTTTTACATCCAAGAGCTGAGACTGCATTGAAAAAACTGGAGACAGTTACCAGGGAGGCGTGTCTTCAGTTATTCAATACAGTCATAGAGCTAGAGGACTAGAGTGACCCATCCTGGACTCCCCCGTCGATCAGAGCATGGAGAATGTATGGTTTCAATAAAGAGTTAAAAGAATTGGACCAGATATTAACCGGAACAGATGAAAAACTGATAAAGAAAATATATTGTTATTTATTAGGTATCAAACTTGAAAGTGAGCAGGTAAAAGAGACAATGATTGTTTGGGCTAAAAATTTTGGATATGCAATAGAACTAGACAAATGGCAGAAATTGTGGGATAGAAATGTTAAATTGACTATGTCAACTGCATATAAAGAAAATTTGTATAAAATGTTCTATAGATGGCATTTTGCACCATCAAGACTGGCAAAAATGTATAAGGATAGATCTGCTAAATGTTGGAAATGCAACCAAATACCTGGTTCATATTACCATATGTGGTGAACATGTCCAAAAGCCAAAAAATACCGGACGAAAATACATACTTGGTTGGAAAAAATGATAAAACAGCATATAGACATGAAACCAGAAATATTTTTATTGGGCATTCTGCCGGAAAGATATGACAAAGGGACTATATACTTGATTTTACATGTATTAACTGCAGCTAGAATTGTATATGCTCAACAATGGAAGTGTGACGAGATCCCGACAGATGAGAGTGTAATTAAGAAAATATTAGAATGTGCAGAAATGGATAGACTAACGCTTACTATTAAGGACAAAGAAGAAACTGAATACTTTTTGACGTGGGATGTATTTTACCATAGACAATAAAAACAGAAGTTAGAAATGCAGGGACATAAAAAGGATAAATGTTAAAATGGAAATTTGATAAAATAGACAAACAAAATATTATTGTTATGATAGTATCAATGTTATTGTGATGAATGTTATTGTAAACATTTTGATTACGATTGCCTAAAAACAATGGTACCCAGACAACACACTGTTTGATTGAAATGGAATTTTTATATGTTATTCAAATAAAGTAAATAAAACATGGAAGAAAAAAAAAGAACATAAAGTACAAGCAGCCACATTTGCTACTCTGCAGTGCCTTAGAAGAATGTCAGGATGCAAAATCCACTCTATGGACAACAGGCAGAAGCTGGAGGCTGAGAACTCTATGGCCCATCTTCCATCAGAGTAGATGCTATACCAGAGGTGGGTTCTTACCGGTTCTATCTGGTTCTTTAGAACCGTTAGTAACTCGGCAATGACGTCACGGAGCCGGTTTTGTCGGTGTCTCCGTGGGCGCCACCATCTTGGATTTTGCTTCTGCGCATGCGCAGAAGCTATTTTTTGATTGCTGCGTGCACACGGCGCGACCCTGAGCGAACCGGCAGCAAAAGGATCCAGAACCCACCCCTGTGCTATACGGCTGTAAAGCTAGTGCTGCTGGTGCTGGGGGAGCAAAGCATAGTGAGGAAAGCAAAACCAACAGGAAAGCAAAACCAGCGTCCTTCCCTACCCTGACTTCATGAGCTTTGGATATCTCTGAAAGGTAAGTGATCGAACAGTGACCAGGGGTGGGGAGGAGTGTGTGGAACACAGTGGGGTGACAAAACAGGCCCAGTGCCTCTGGGGACCTGGTGGGGCAGGATGGGGGAAAAATAAGTGAGTGGGTGTGCTGCAGCATCTCTGTGTTCAGTTGTAAGGGCGAATTACCATGGGGGCACTGCAGGTGTAACGTTGAAATGGGTTCATATGTAGCTTTGGGGGGGTGTGAGTATTGTAACTTCAAACAGTTGTTAGATGGCCTGTCGTACCTCAAAGACTGCCTGTAATCTGCATTCTCTGCCTTGACCAAAAATGCTTGCTAGGGTTCAAGTCAGAATCCCAATGTGGATATGCCTGAGACAGAGTATGGAATCTTTCACATACAAACTGTGCTCTAATATGAATCTACAGTTCTAAAAAACAGTTCTGGCACTCCTTTCCTCAAGCTTATCTGGTTACATAACATATTGGTATTAGGAAAAATAACTTACAGGAGGAGAAGAAATTCCATTTTCTGTTCTGGCCCCCAGAGGACATTCTAAATCCTCTGGAATTCATAAAAGCAGTAAAATCCTATGGAAGTCTTCCCAGTTAGACTGAGTCACTTGTAATACCGGTAGCTTTTTTTCTCATATATATATAGTTTTTATTAGTTTATAATATAACATACAAAGAGAATACAAAAGTAAATATTAGGGAAATTAGGGAAGGGAAAAGGGAAGTGGATAGTGGGCAAAAGCAAGGGGAAAAGAAAAAAAGGAATTGACTTCCGACTCCTTTGGAGCAGTAAAATAAGGCATTAACATCTACCCTCAACTTTTTGCTTTTTAATAATATAAACCATTATATAGCCATTTCTATAACAACAAATCTATCTAATGGGTAAAACCCAAAATCAAAGTTTCATTTTTTTCCACCTCAAGCACAAAGTCCAGAAGCTGTTTCCAAGTAGAAATAAAGGTATTTGTGTTTTTTTTCTTTAATCAAAACAGTCAATTTAGCCATCTCTGCTAACTCCATCAATTTTTGCAGCCATTCATCCATTGTGGGGATTGAAGCGTCCTTCCATTTGTGTGCATAAACATATATAACATCAGAGTTCCAAAAAAAATTTCCAAGTCTTTTTCCATTAAATCCAAAAGAAAAGTCTCTGGTTTTCTTTCTATATTCACTTTAAGAATTTTCTGTATTAAGATATGAATCCTATTCCAATATTTCTTTGCTTTATCACATGTCCACCGTAGATGATTAAAAGTCCCTTCTTTACATTTACATTTCCAACATTCATTTGAAGTACCTTTATACATTCTTGACAACTTACAGTATCTGGAGTTAAATACCAACGATACATCATTTTATAGAAATTTTCTTTTAAATTATAGTTATGTAAATTTTAAACCTTTATTCCACATATTCTCCCACTGTTCAAGCATTACATCATATCCAAAATTCCTTGCCCACTGAATCATACAATGCCTTTACTTGTTCGTTTGCCAGATTTAAATTCAATAACACTTTATAGACTTTAGCAATATGTTCATCACTACCACACAGTAGTTTCCAATTCATTTTTAACAAAGTTAAACCCATGATTCTTTTAATCTAATTTAAATCTTTCAGTTGTAAATATGTAAACCAATGACAAACATGACCTTCTGATTCTACCCTCCTTAGATTTGAGGGTAGGGTCACCCAAGTTAAAAGATATTATTTTGCCATAAGTCTACTAGTTTGGCCTCATCACCATTTCTTTTCTAAAAAAAGCTTCCTGTGGGGAAACCCAAAGAGGCACCTTCATGGAAAACTGTGTTTTATATTTATTCCAAACTCTCAAAATAGCACGTCTGACAAAATGGTTGTTGAAGTCAACATTTACTTTAACTTTATCATACCATAAGTAACCGTGCCAACCAAATCTTAATTCATGGCCTTCTGAGTCCAGTAGCCTCTTATTCTGAAGGTTCACCCATTCTTTTAACCAGACCAAACAGCAGGCATCAAAATACAATTTCAAATCTGGTAGACCCAGACCCCCTCTTTCCTTAGCATTTTACAGTAGTCTGTATCTAATTCTTGGTTTTTTCCCTTGCCATATAAAGTTTGAGATATCCCTCTGCCATTGTTTAAATGGAATATCAGTTGCAAGTATTGGTACTGTCTGAAACAAAAAAAGCATCTTTGGTAAGACACTCATCTTAATTACAGAGATTCTGCCCAATAGTGATAACTACCGTGTTTCCCCGAAAATACGACATGTCCTGAAAATAAGGCCAAGCCTGATTTTTGGGCTGGGCCTAAATATACGCCCTCCCCCGAAAATAAGCCCTAGTGAAGGGGTGGGCATGGCCAGCACAGGAGGAAGCCCTTCCCTTCCCTGGTCACCTCAGGGCTTCTCGGCCCCTTAATTGGATCAGCTGAGCCGCTCCGGCCACCATTCACGAAACAGCTGATTCGCAGGTGCCACTCAGGCCGCCGCCTCCAGCAAGCTCAGCTGCAAAAAAAGCAGGAGGCCAAGGGACACACCCCACACGCCTCGCGCCCTCAACTAACGGTGACAGTCACAGCAGGAAAGGAAGGCATGGAAATCCATACACCTGGGACATCGGGAAGAAGCCCTGTGAGGAGACGCCGCTGCCGATGTTCAGGAAATCTCCCCCCCACCTGCAGATCATCCTTTCAAAGAGGAGTTTCACCAGGACGAAGAGGTGGCTGGAAGCAGCGTTTGCGTCGGGTTGGGCTTTCTTCGCGAGGGGGACGATCTGGGGAGCGAGAGATTTAGGAAGCCTAGGCTGGCGTGGGGCAGTTTCTCCAGCGAAGCATCTTGTGGGCCGGCCAGAGAGGGAGCATCTTCAATGAACTTCGCTCTGTTTGTGTCTCTGCAGGTGGCAGCGTCGGCAGCGTCTCCTCGCAGGGCTCCTTCCGCCTTCTCTCTGATTGGAGATGCTGCAGAGACACAGACAAACAGAGCGAAGTTCATTGAAGATGCTCCCTCTCCGGCCAGCCCACAAGACGCTCACCCCTGGGGATAAATCAGATGCTTCGCTGGAGAAACTGCCCCATGCCAGCCTAGGCTTCCTAAATATCTCGCTCCCCAGATCGTCCCCCTCGCAAAGAAAGCCCAACCCGACGCAAACGCTGCCCCCAGCCACCTCTTCGTCCTGGTGAAACTCCTCTTTGAAAGGACGATCTGCAGGTGGGGGGGGGATTTCCTGAACATTGGCAGCGGCGTCTCCTCGCAGGGCTTCTTCCGATGTCCCAGGTGTATGGATTTCCATGCCTTCCTTTACGGGAGGTCGTTTCGCACCTGCATATTCACATTGAAGGCTCGGAATGGGGCGTTTTTGCGAACGGCTTGAAAATGGGGAGGGGGGACGTTCCTGCCTCTCACCCTGTTCTCAGTCTGTGCTGAGCTTCAGAACAGGGTGAGAGGCAGGAAAATCCTCCCTCCCCATTTTCAAGCCATTCACAAAAATGCTTGAAAATGGGGAGGGGAGATTTTCCTGCCTCTTATCCTGTTCTCAGTCTGTGCTGAGCTTCAGAACAGGGTGAGAGGCAGGAAAATCCCCCCTCCCCATTTTCAAGCTTTTTTGCTCACTGTTTGAAAAT
>QLTV01003485.1:236909-250245 GCA_003457575.1 Thermophis baileyi
AAATAATAAAATAAAATAAAATAAAATAAAATAAAATAAAATAAAATAAAATAAAATAAAATAAAATAAAATAAAATAAAATAAAATAAAATAAAATATAAAATAAAATAAAATAAAATAAAATAAAAAAAAGGAGGAGGAGATGGGAAAGTTAACTTTTATTTGTACCCATATTATGTATTAAAATAATGTTATACATATATATATTATAAAACAAGTAAAATAAAATAAAATAAAATAAAATATAAAATAAAATAAAATAAAATAAAATAAAAAAGAGGAGGTGGAGTTGGGTTAGGGTTAGGGTATGTATGTAAGGGACCACTATATTGCTACAGAAATGCACGAAACCAAAGACAAAAACCTCCTAGAATGCATATGGGTCAATATAAAAGAAAAAAAGAATGACTCGGCCATAGGTGTATACTATAGGCCACCCAATCAAGCTGAAAAAATAGATGTCCTTTTTGTTAACCAACTAACAAATATATGTAGGAAACACACTACAACAGTAATGGGGGACTTCAATTACCCTGACATCAATTGGAAGACTAATTCCGCACCAAGTAAGAAATCAAATAGGTTCCTGACCAACCTAGCTGACAACTTTGTTTTCCAAAATGTAGAGAAGGGAACTAGAGGGATAGCCATACTGGACTTAATTCTTACAACAGAGAAGAAGTGATAGAGGGATTTTAAAAGAGCTGATTTTAACAAACTCAGAGAGAATTTGGGAAAACCTACCAAAAACATAACTGTAAAAGACAGACTAGAAATAAAAGTTAAAATAAGCAAAAAAACCAGTAAGAGAACACCTGTCTCATCTTGATGAATACAAATCATGGGGACCTGATGGATTACATCCAAGAGTTCTAAAGGAGCTGGCACATGTCATCTCAGAACCACTGTACCACATCTTTCAAAAATCCTGGAGCACCGGGGAACTACCAGAGGACTGGAAAAGAGCTGATGTGGTTCCCATCTTCAAAAAAGGGGGAAAAAACCAGACCCAGGAAACTACAGACCAATCAGCCTAACATCAATACCCGGGAAGATACTGGAAAAGATAATAAAAAAACAGATCTGCCAAGATCTAGAAACAAGTAAAGTAATAACTAGAAGTCAGCATGGTTTTGTTAAAAACAGATCATGCCAAACCAATCTTATTTCATTGTTCAACATAGTGACTAAATTAGTAGACCAGTGAAATATGGTCTGTGGATATAATGTACTTAGACTTCAGCAAGGCATTCGACAAAGTAGACCACAACCTACTTCTTGGTTCTAGAAAAAAGTGGGATAGATAGCATCACCACCAGATGGATTCGTAACTGGCTGACAAACTGTACTCAACGAGTAGTCCTTAATGGGTCTACGTCTACATGGAGAGAAGTAAGCAGTGGGGTACCACAAGGTTCTGTCTTAGGCCCAGTACTCTTCAATATCTTCATAAATGACTTAGATGAGGGAATAGAAGGGGAACTTACCAAATTTGCGGATGATACTAAGCTGGCAGGAATAGCTAACACCCTAGATGATAGGCTCAAGATCCAGATGGATCTAGACAGACTTGAACACTGGGCCCTATCTAACAAAATGAAATTCAATGTAGAGAAAAGTAAAGTCTTACACTTAGGCAAGAAAAACCAAAAGTACACATATAGACTGGGTGAAACCAGGCTTAATAGCAGTAACTGTGAGAGGGATCTCAGAGTCTTAGTGAACAACCAATTAAATATGAACCAATTAAAACAGTGTGTGGCGGCAGCCAAAAAAGCCAATGCAACCCTAAGTTGCATTAACAGAGGGATACAATCAAGATCAAGTGAGGTACTAATACCACTCTATAAAGCCTTAGTAAGACCACACCTAGAATACTGCATCCAGTTTTGGTCACCACACTATAAAAAAGATGTTGAGACTCTAGAAAAAGTGCAGAGAAGAGCAACCAGGATGATTAGGGGACTGGAGACTAAAACATATGAAGTATGGTTACAGGAACTGGGCATGGATAGTCTAGCGAAGAGAAGGACCAGGGGAGACATGATAGCAGTGTTCCAACATTTGAGCGGCTGCCACAGTGGGGGGGGATGGCAAGCTATTCTCCAAAGCCCCTGAAGGCCAGACAAGGAAGTATGGATGGAAACTGAACAAGGAGACTATATATAAAGTATTTTCACCTTCTCTCTCTTCCTCAGAAGCAATTTCAGAAAAGCTTGCAACGATCAGATTCATCACTTGAGATTTTCAAGAAGAGATTAGACTGCCAGAAATGGTGTAGGGTCTCCTGCTTGAGTGGGGGGCTGGACTAGATGACCTACCAGGTCCCTTCCAACTCTGTTAATCTGTTAAACCTCTGTTGAAAAAGTTTTGATTGTGGCTGGGTCTTTGGGGGGGGGGGTGGAAGAGGCTGGCTAAATGGGGACAGGAAAAATCACACAAAGGGGAAAGACCTGGTCTGGCATTGGCATTTACCAATCCACCTATTATCCTTTCTTTCCACATGACACAATGTGGCCTCACCTGTAGAATCCTGCCCCCAACTCTTTAGTGGCTTATCTTCCTGTTGCAGGCTTTGCCATTTGCCATCAGATATCCTGAGCTGCCCTGTGACCACCTTTTCTGGACTAGTGGAAAACATCAAAAAACCCTCAATAGATTCAAGTCAAAGTTGGATACTGAGGATATTGTGTGATTTTGATCTGGATATCTTAGCAATGACTTTATATGTCAAAGCAGTTTTCCCCCATCTCTTTTAATTTCTCCTATTCCTCCAGTCCCCTGGAATATCAAAATTGTGTTATATAAGTACAGGTAGTCCTCGACTTACAACAGATTGTTTAGTGACCGTTAGAAGTTACAATGGCACTGAAAAAAATGACTGATGACTGTTTTTCACACTTATGGCCATTGGAGCACAGTCACGTGAACAAAATACAGATGCTTGACAACTGTCTCATATTTATGATGGTTGCAGTGTCCCGGGGTCATGTGATCACTTTTTGTGACCTTCTGACAAGCAAAGTCCATGAGGAAGCCAGATTCACTGAATGACGTGTTCCTAACTTAAGAACTGCAGTGATTCACTTAACAACTGTGGCAAGAAAGGTCATAAAATGGGGCAAAACTAATTTAACAATTCTCTCATTGAGCAACAGAAATTTTGGGCTCAATTGTGGTCGTAAGTTGAAGACTACCTGTATTGTTTATTAGTGTTCTGTGTGGCTTGACTCACTGACACTATGCTCTGATTTGAAGCACTTATAGTATTGCTGTGCAAGGGATATGGCTTAAACTGAGTGTCAGCCTCCATGCTGCCTGCTTGCTTCGGCTGCCATAGAAACGGAGGGAGGGGGGAAGGCTAGGTATTTGGGAGGAGGGGGGAAGTTGTGCTGGAGATGTCTCTACATGTGTCTGATAAGGAGTTTAGGGAGAGGAGTTCTCATCACGTACGGCAGGGCTGGATGGACATGTTTACAGCCTGCTCAAGGTCAACGGCCATCTGCGGAGGCTCCGTTCGAAGACGTGCCCACATGACACCTGGGGGGCACCGGGATTGGATGAATTGCCCGGGGGGTTATGAGGGGAGGGATTTGGGATTATTTCTATATGCTTTTATGCGCGTTTTGCCTCAGATCTTGCTTTCATTGTGTCGCTATCAGTTCTCATCTAGTAAAAGTACTCTTCTCTATCATTATGGAGTTGGGGGTCTTTCTTTCCTGGATTTTGAATGGAAGCACACCTGACATTAAGCAAGATCTGCTTTATTAGCCAACCCGGAGAAGACCTTCTACCGAGGTGGTTAAGCAAAATATGTCTAGCCAAGGCAGCGACCAGGAGGACCTGGGAGCAGCCGGGTCCACCCACCCCCAGTCCCGTCGTGGCTGGGAGAAGTCGGAGTGGCTGTGTGAGCCACAGGTCAAAGTGAAGCCGGTGAGAGCCAAATGGTCGCTGGGCGTGGGGCGTCTGGACGCCTTGGAGGAACTTCCCTCTGGAGTAACTGCAGCTAGGCGCCGAAAAGGTGAGGCGGCCTGGCAGGAGGAGGACAAAGAAGACCTCCTGCTGACTCAAGCTTTGCATCTGCTGAAAGAAGCACTGGAGAGTCGGAGGGGTCGCAAAAGGTATGCAGTGCCTGCGGGGAGGGAAGCCGAAGGATTGGGGGAAGAGGAGGGGACCTCAGCCAACCCTGAAGTGCCCCCGGGAGCCCAGCCAGACCCGGCAGGGGCAGCAGGAATGCAAGCAGCAGCAGCAGCCCAAACTCCACTGGCAAGGGGGGTGATCCCCCGCAGGTGTCGGATTCCAAAGATTCCTCCACTGGGAGTAAAATACAGTGGGGATCCCAAGGCTTTGGGTTTCTTCCTAACCCAGGTTTGGAATCATATGGAGGAGTATGGAGAGGATTTCCCCACAAAAACAGCTAAAGTTAGGTGTGTCACCATGGCCCTAGAAGGGACCGCGGCTGAGTGGATGGTGGCCCTCCATAATGAGGATTCCCCAGTGATGAGGAATTATGATGCATTTATGGCCGCCCTCCGGGTGCGTTTTGATGACCCCCTGGCTGAACGTAAAGCTAGAACCAGAATGAAAACCCTGACCCAAGGGAGGAAATCGGTGGCTGAATACACCCAGGAGTTTCGCCAGTTGGTGGTCTATATGCGGGGGTGGTCCGCTGAGGCCCTGATGGAGTGCTACAAGGACGGCCTCAATGAGGACGTTTACCAAGGCTGTTGTTCTCGAGGGCCCCCCAAAGACCTGCAACATTGGTATGTGATGGCAGCTGAGGTGGAGATTGACCTGGCCAGAGATCGGTACAGAGGAGGTCGCAGCTGGAGCAAGCCTTTCCCCTCCGCACCAAAAGAAGCCCCTAAGATGGCAAGAGGGGGGTCAGGATCAAAGCCCAGATCATCAGCATGCTTCAGATGTGGAAAAGAGGGGCACGAGGGGAAAAGATATGATCATTTTCTACTAAGTAAGAGGCACGTTCTTACAGAAGAGGAAAGAATCCTAAAATGTGAATCACTTCAATATGCTGCTGGCAGGACTACAATGAAATGTGCTGTCTTCTAGTATCACAGAAGAGATAAGCACATTGATCCGAAAATTTTGAGTATTTGTGTGCTTGGAAGAGATGCTTACCTGACATGCTGCTTTTCATCGAACATTGGCTGCTTTTTCTTTTACGTTTCCCATTGGGCCACCTTCAGAGAAGAGAGGGAGAATCTGTCATTTATTTGGAGCTTTACACATTCAATTAATCTTTCTTGTCCAACTGCTCAAGCCTTATCCTACACAATCCCCTGCCTCAAAACTTTCCCAAATTACCAAGACTCAGTTCACCATCTTTCTTTATGTTGCAGCATTTCCATTATCCTACACCAGTGATGGCGAACCTTTTAGAGACCGAGTGCCCAAACTGCAACCCCAAACCCACTTATTTATCGCAAAGTGCCAACATGGCAATTTAACCTGAATACTGAGGTTTTACTACCTAAAATAATGATAAACAAGGCAGAGTTCAGCTAATTGTTCTAAAAAAACCCATGATAAATGCACTTTTATGCCCCTTCATTTTTTTTCTGCTTTTGAAATACTACGTTTAGCAACAATAAAAAAGAAAAACTTTTGTAATATCATTTCTCTTTCCCTCCCTCCCTCTCTTTCCCTCCCTCTCTTTCTCTCTCTCTGTTTCCCTCCCTCCCTCTCTCTTTCTCTCTCCCTCTCCCTCTCTCTCTCTCTGCCTGTCTCTCTTTCCCTCCCTCTCTCTCTTTCTCTCTATTTCTCTTTCTCTCTCTCTCTCTCTTTCCCTCCCTCTCTCTTTCTCTGTTTCTCTCTCTCTCTCTTTCCCTCCCTCTCTCTCTCTGCCTCTCTGTTTCTCTCTTTCCCTCCCCCCTCTCTCTTTCCCTCCCACTCGCTCTCTTTCCCTCCCTTTCCCTCCCTCTCTCTCTTTCCCTCCCTCTCTCTCTATCTCTCTGTGTGTCCCTCTGTTTCTCTCTCTCCCCCCCCGGGGGGGGTAAGGAACCCCTGAACTGGTGCTGGGTGGTGGGAATCTGACGTCTGGAGGCCGACAATCCCAGGAGCAGTGTGCCGAAGCTCAGCTGGCCGGCGGGGAGGCGGGGCATCCCAACACAGGCAGCTCTGCAGGAAAAGCAACTGACTGGATGTCAATTGCTTTTTTTTGCCAAGCCGAGACGACGCAGGGTCGCATTGTGGCTCCACGTCGTAATGGGCTTCAGGAGGAGGGGACCCTGTCTCCCCCATTGTGAAGCACGCGAGTTAAAAAGTTCACTCAATCAATTCCAACTTCGCGATATCTTTTTCTTTCGCGAGAAGTTGGAATTGATTGAGTGAATTTTTTTTTAGTCTCACAAACTTTTGTTTCCCTGCAAATGATGGCGGGAAACACAACAGAGAAACGCGATGGAGCTGGGCTGGGGCGACGGCGTGCGTGCCCACAGAGAGGGCTCTGCGTGCCACCTCTGGCATGCGTGCCATAGGTTTGCCACCACGGTCCTACACCTTTTAAGAAATCAGGATGTGTGAGCAGTACAGGGGTATTTATCTGAGAAGAGCAGAAGTGATAAAGAGGTTGGGAAGATGTTTTAATGCACATATGCATGGCTAACCCCCTCTAGATCCAAGATTCCCATGCTATCCTTTTCACAAGTAATACACTCCTGCTACATTGTTCTCACCTCAAGCCAGTATGGACTATGTGCAGGCGATCAAAAAGGGAAATTAAATTACCAGCAATCTCTCAAAGAAGCAGTCCCCAAACTTTCTGGCTCTGTGGACTGGCAGTGGCAGCAGTGGGGGGGGGAGGGGATGGTTTTGCATGTGCGCCTGCCACTTGCACAAATGGAGCTTTGTGCACTCACCCGCCACTTGTGCAGGCTGGTTCCCAACGAGCTATGGACCAGTTCGTGGACTGGGGACCCCTGAGTTAAAGGAAGCTAACCCAACCCAATCCAGTTCATACTTCTTGCACTGAATCTATGGCTGCCCTAAAAAGAAATGAGAGTTTTTTGTGGTAGCATTTACATTTGCCCAAGCAGCTCTGCGTGATTATTCCATTTAACCTTGTGACAACTTTGTAGTGTACGTTAGGACTTAGGAAATTACCTATCCAATGTTAACTGGCCCAGCTGAATCCTCCAGCCTAAAGGTAATACCTTAAAGATGTAAAGTTATTTTAATGCTTTTGGCAGCTGAATTGTAGATGTTTATGAAAGGGAGGAGGAAAAATCCATGACACACTGGAAATTTCTGCTATTACAAACAATAAAGTTCCAATTCAGTGATCATTTGGAACTATTCTCAATAGTCTGCATGTGTGTTTAATTTGCTTCGTTGAAGAATGTGTAAATTAGAACCTGGATGGTATACTTTATTAATCTGCCAAGAAAGTTAGCATTTCCCCCCAATAATTTAACTTTAAAGATTGTTATAGATTTGCTAGGGATACATAATGGAAACAGCTGAGGGTTTTTCTATTTAACCTTCATTTGTGGGAGGTGTGCCTGATGTACCCTAAATTCCGTATTATCTTCCTTTTGGGTAAAGATGGTACCTGAATGCTTTCTTTTTTTACAGATGATTTACTGATTAGAAATGCTGACCCAAACTAGTGAATAATCACAGAAAACCTATCAAAACTGTCTCTTACCCAATAGTATGAAATTAACTACTAGAAATTCTGTGAATCTTTGAATGTTTCAGTAATTGGAGTACAGTATAGCATGCAGTATCTGATGTGGCAGAAAAGCAGCTGTCTTTTTCTCAGATACTGACAAAGCTGTTTTCCTTTCATCGCTAGATTCTAGTCTTCCCTCCCCACCACCATTAGCTCTGCTAGTCTTACACTAGCAGTTAATGGTGGGGGAGGGAAGGCATACAGCCAACGGCAAACCTCTCCTTCGTACAAGCTTCTGTGTTACACATGCTTCCCCTCTCTGCAAAAGCAGTTTTGTGGAGAGCGGAAGTGTGCACAAGGACATGCATATACACAGATTTCCGCTCCTCGCAAAAGCGGTTTTGCGGAGAGGGGAAGTGTGTAAGGATGCACACACACAAACCTGTAGGAAGGAGAGGTTTGCCATTGGCTGTATGACTTCCCTCCCCCACCATTAACTGCTAGTGTAAGACTAGCAGAGCTAGTGGTGGGGGGCAGGGAAGGCGAGCATCTAGCAATGAAAGGAAAACAGCTTTGCCAGCATCTAAGAAAAATGTAGCCACTTTTCTGCCACATGGCTCTGCCTATTCTCCTTTCCTACCCCGAAATCTTTTTTTTAAAATCAATTTTTATTACAAATTTTTTGTCCCCCACCCCCCGCCCCCCAAACATACATATTTTATGAACAAGGTGTTGTCCGGATCATTCTTACATATCCTTTCATATACATAATCCATTTTACATCATATCTCTATTTTCATTTTCAGCCATAATATCCTCTTTCCATATTTCTTTATCTTAACTTATTTTTTCCTTAATATATAAACAATATTACTAAATGCCCTAAATTCCTAATCTCTTACAATAACATCAATTAGTTATCTTATTTCTCCCTTACTAAATATATTTCTCAAATTTCCCATCACACTTTTTCTCATTTCAATTTCATCTCTTAATTTAAATTATTCAAAATTAAACCAAATTACCATTTCACATTCCATCTGCTGTTCTCTTTTACCATGAACAATATACATCATCATATTCAAATCTTGCATGAAAACCTTTTAACTTGATTGACTAGCCACAATTAATAGTATTTCAAATTTCCCATCCCACTTTTTAGCTTTCAACTTCATCTCTTGATTTAAATTGTCTCAAATTGCCATTTCACACTTCATCTACTGATCTATTTTACTATAAATAATATACATCATCATATTCAAATCTTACATAAAAAACCCTTTAACTTGATTGACTATCCACAATTAATAATATTAATACAATTCCCTTAAATCTGAACTTTATTCTCCTTCCTCCTTTCCACTAGCCTTCCCCTCTTTAACCATTTTCTCTTAGTCTATCAAAAATTCCACTTCTTGCTGATTTTCTTTTATCCCATTCCCTTAACTTCTTTTTTATTTTTTTATTTTTATATGTATTGTATCTTTTCTCCTGAATCCTTTTTCTCTCTTTTGAATATATTATTCGACTAGTTCTCCCCCACATTTTTCCTGGTCTCTTCCCACTGTTTCCCTCTTTACCCTTTGATCTATTCTTTTTTGGGGGATGTTCCCTCCTGCCTACTCTTTTTGTGCCACTGTAAATCCCAGTGAAATCATTTAACTGCTTTTTACTTTCAATCCCTTTTTCTTCAATGTTGTTTTCTTGTTCCTCATTTATATTCTTTTTTACCACCTTCTCTCCTATTTCCTGCTCTGTTTCTTCCAGGAAAGTTTCTGACTTTTTATTACCTTTTAAAGTTTCACGCATATTTTTTAACATCTCCAATAATTCCTCATACATCCAAAGCTCCATGTTACCAATTTAACAAGTTTTTAAAATTTTTATGTTATATCACCTTTAATTAGAATTTAAGGTCCATACAGTCTCTTTTTATTTTCAAATTCTGATGTCCAATTCAAATATTAATCCAATCCACTCCAAGTCAAAGGTTTGTTATCTTCCACAGTCACAAAAGATCAGAACCCAGCAATGTAGAGAAATAAACACTCCTTAAAAGCTCTCACAGTTCCCAAATTATCTTTTCCGGTAGTCAAGGTCAAATTACACAGCTGCACTGTCTCTTCTGTCTTCCACCAAATATTACGATGCTCTCTTTCCACCAGCAGATGGCTCTCTCAAATCCACAATACTCTCCAATCAGCTGCTTGTCAAAACTATCTAGAATACTTTGAATCCACATAAAAACTGTTTTTCCCCAGGTTCTTTTCTTTTATTCCTTTTCTTTTCTTTTTTAAATTTCTCCCATTCCAATTGTAAAAACAAGAATCTTCTTGGGCTTTGGTGTTTTAGTCTCTGCTTTGTCCTTCTCCTTCCATAGAATTTCCAAACTTGCTGATTAGCCGCTAATTTCAGCTCCGGGACCTTTTAATGTCCAAATTCAGAATTTCCTTTTACCTGTGAGTTGGCCAATCACTCATCCGGTTCCAACACTCTGTTCAAAACACCGCTCCTGCACAAAAACTTAGTCCAGTTGCCCCAGCTTCAGAGCGGTCATTTTAAAATGGCCTCCGCCCCGCCGCCGGTTCGAAGAGCTGTCTCTGACCTGTCGAGGAACTTGCCTGTTCCTCTTGGTCGCCCGAGATGCCTCTCCTTCTTCATCGTCCCTGCAGGACGGTTCTGGTCCGAAGACCCCCGACAGCAGTTTGTCCGGCTGGATTTTCACGAGGCTCGTCGGAGCCTGCTATTTTTCCAGCCGATCTCGTCGCGACGCTTCCGGTTCCTATCCCTACCCCAAAATCTTGAGCTCTGGATATCTTCAAAAGGTAAGTGAGCGATCAGTGATAGGGGGTTGGTGCGGAGAAGGCCCAAGCAGCTGTTAGGACCCCAAGGGGTGCAAAGTGGAGCATGAGATTTCTCAGTGGGTGGGGGGAGGCCTTGGGTGGCCGGAGGCAGGTGGTCTTGTTCCTGCACTAGGGTCCCCCCATGGTCTTCCCCAGCCCAAGGAACCCCATGAGCACTTAACGACCAATGCATTCGATTTATGAATGCATTGGGGAGAGCATGGATGGGGCTTGTTCATTTAACATGATTCACTTAACATTACAACAGTAATGGGCAGGCTCCATTATGGTAGTAAGTCGAGGACTACCTGTACCACAGATACAGATTCAAGTCTAATTCTATGCTGGAGCAATAAGTGAGATGAAGCATTGTTATTTCTATTGTTAAGGTGCTTAGATCTGGCCCGCAGGGGCTGCCCTGGAAACAGCAAAGGACCAGCCCGTGGCGCCTTGGCCCGGCCCAGGCCGACCGGGTGCTGATCTGCAACCTGGTGGCGGCCATCCGGGCTGGAACGTGGTCAGCCTTAGATCTGCGGGGCCGCCCTGGAGCCAGCAAGGGGCTGCCCCCACCCCACCCCCGGGCACATGCAGAGGAGGCAGCGAGCGCGCACGGGGCCTGGCGTCCCTGGGGACCGTCTTACCCCGCAGACTGACTGTGTTCTAAGTGCTTCCCTTTCATCCAGGAGGCGCATGCTCGCCGCCTCCTGTGCACAGAGGCAGCGGGGCAGTCTCTCGCTGGCTCCAGGGCAGCTGCACAGATTAGATCTAAGGCTGACCGCATTCTGGCTCAGATGGCACCAGTTGCAGATCAGCGCCGCGCCCTTACCAATGCCTCTGTGGCCTGCTCGCTGGCCTGGCCTTGCAGCCCGTGAGGCTTTCCTTTTACAGGGACCGCCCCGCCCCCACCCCATGTGGGAAAGCCACAGCCGCCGGCGGCACAGCCACCAGCAGTGCTGCCAATCTCTCCTCGTCCCTTCCTGAGCATGGAGGAAGGAAGGAAATGGGAAGGAGACGGAAGGGACCTTTAGGCCATGGGGCTTCTGCCTGCCAGCGTGTGATGGGTGATAGGATCGGCAGGCGAACGGCAGTGGCACGTGGCTTCTGGCGTTGCGAGGGGGGGCCGGAAGCAGAACTGCCCTTTCGGCATCAGCCATGGAGGCAACGGAGGGGAGGGTGGACAAAAAGGGAAGCCACTGCTCTGCAGGTGTATTTTTTTTAGCTGCCAGAGGCTCCAGGCAGAGCTGGCAACAGGCAGGCAGCAGTGGGCAGAGGTTTCCCATTTTGACCTGCCTCCTCTGTCGTTGCCTCTGCATGGCTCTCAGCTCACCTTGCCGACCCGTGCACGTATTTGTGTGTGTGGGGGGTCTCCCCCTTTGCAGCCCAGCGCTGTGACACTGGGGATGAAAAGAATGGGAGAGATAAAAGAAGCTGGGATGGGAGCTTCTTGCAGCCTTCCATGGGGCTGGAGGCGGGAGCTGTGGGGACAGGACGTGATGCAATCGGCGGCAGGTTGGAGGTGGATGTGCAGTCCACAGTACCTTGAGCACACACCATTGAAATGATAATAGGTGAGAAAAAGAAACAAGCACTCCAAAAAAACAGCTTTCATTAGTTTGCAGCCTTCCATCGCAGAAGGTCTCTGTTAAGGGCTGCAAGGCGTGAGACCACTCCACCCCCCCGTGCCCGCGTGCACTCACACGCACACAAACACATGCGCAGGTCTAGGAGAGGTGAGCTGAGAGCCATGCAGAGGCCCATCAGGCACAGAAACTACAGACCTATCAGCCTGACCTCAATACCTGGGAAGATTCTGGAAAAGATAATCAAGCAACGAATCAGCGAACACCTAGAGGCAAACAAAGTAATAACCAAAAGACAACATGGGTTTGTCAAAAACAGATCATGTAAGACAAATCTTATTGCATTCTTTGATAAAATGACAGTGGACCAGAGGAATGCTGTCGATATAAGGCATTTGATAAAGTAGACCACAACCTACTACTTGATAAGATAGAAAAATGTGGGTTAGACAGCATCACCACCAGATGGATTCGTAACTGGCTGACCAACCTCACTCAACGTGTAGTCCTTAATGGAACTGCATCTCATCATCATCATTTTAGCCATTGTCTATCCACTGCAGGATGAAGGCCTTTTCTGCATGTTTCTGTCATGACCCCGTCGGAGCCTGGGTCCGAGGAAGAGGACGAGACGGAGCTAGGGCCAATGGAGGAATGACCGGAGGAGCAGGATGAAGCAGTCCCAGGTCCTTCGGGCTTGGGAAGGATCGCCAGCGAAGGAGGACACAGGATGACCAAGCAAGGGGAGAGGAGAGGGCAGGCAGTGGAGCAGAGGAGCGACAGAGCTACTGCGACGAGCAATTACCTCCCTCCCGATCCCTGAGGGAATGGGACTTTTCAGCTCCTACCCTTGGCCGCGCCTGCTTCTTCGCCAGGGTCCCGCCTCCACGCATTAACCTCTAGCTTTTCTCCTCGGCTGGCCCGCCCCCACCCATTCGCCCTGGCCAATGGGCCATAGCCCCTCCCTCCCACACACTTTGGCGCGGCCCATTCACCGAAACACAGTTCGTCCCAGGCTTTTGGCCGCCTGGGACAGTTAGCCGCCAGCCAATTGGCTAACTGCCAATGCTGGCAGCCAGAAGCCACGGTGCAATCGATCGCAGGGTCTAGGGGGCTTTGGGGGAGGTGCTGCAGCCAAACAGCCTCAGGCGCTTGTTAGGAGAAGGAAGGGGAGGGGGTGGAAGCTCCCCTGTACCTGATCGTGCCTCCCTGACACCGAATGGGCAGTGTTTGTTGCTGCAACTGCCGCCCGGGTTTGGTTGGAAGGAAAGAGCAGGGGTGGG
>QLTV01003485.1:339190-350748 GCA_003457575.1 Thermophis baileyi
GTCGTGGACATGTGCAGAAGCGAGAAATTATTGGGCACAAATTCGAAAGTGGTTAGAAAAGATGACACAGCAACATATTGACTTAAAACCAGAACTGTTCCTGTTGGGTATTTTATCAGAGAAATATAGTACAGAAATTGTATACTTGATCATTCATGTAATAACTGCAGCGAGAATTGTATTTGCACAAAATTGGAAAGCAGGTAAAATCCCTACAAAAGGAGAGATAATTAAGAAAATACTGGAATGTGCAGAAATGAACAGATTAACAATGGCAATTAAAGGGAAAGAAGAATCAGAGTATTATGATGTATGGGAGCGTTTTTTATTATTCATGTAATAACTGCAGCGAGAATTGTATTTGCACAAAATTGGAAAGCAGGTAAAATCCCTACAAAAGGAGAGATAATTAAGAAAATACTGGAATGTGCAGAAATGAACTGATTAACAATGGCAATCAAAGGGAAAGAAGAATCAGAGTATTATGATGTATGGGAGCGTTTTTATCATTGGATAGAAAATGAATATAAATGAAAAGAGATATGGAGTTAAATAAAATGAAAGGGAAAGGTTTTGATAGAGGATAAGTTTAATTAAATTGTAAAAGTAGAGTTGTTTATATATTAAGAAAATAGTGGTAAAAGAAAAGAAGTTGATTTAAAATGTTGTACCCAGACGACACACTGTGATTGATGATGTATTGTTTGTTGAAAAAAATAAAAACTTTTTATTAAAAAAAACTTTCTAACATATGCCCCACCCCCGATGATACCAACTAAAACTACCAGAACCCCCCACCATAAACCATGGTGATTAAAGCTGATGGGAACTGAAATTCAGAAATTTGTGGGGGGGGACACATTTCCCACCTCTCCTTCAGAAAAATGAAAACATGGATGCTATAATACATCTATTAGTTTTTAGTAAGGCTCTGGGTTTATGCATGTAACATAGAGTGGAAACTGTAGTTGGTAAGATTAGATTAGGATGGGTAGCAGGAATATTGTATAAACAGTATCAACACAGCAACAGGGGCAAGTAGTAGACAGACGGACGAAGGAAAAATGGCCTGAGTTTTCTCCAACCCACTCTTATGTGACTGGCTATTGCTTGGAACCTAATCTCCTCTATTCCAGGTTAGTAAATTGCGATATGCTAGGCTTTGGCCCTTCCCTTACTTCCCCCTCACTGCCTCCCTTCTTTCACCAAGCAGTGTTTTTTTCTCCTTCCTCCTGCTCTTGTCTCAGCCATAAACGTAACATGCTACATGCAAAGCACTCTGTACTGAGACCTGCAGCTCTCTGGAGCATTGCAAAAGCTGTATCATCATCAAAGGAAATGTCAAAATAGTAAAGTCCTGCTGGCCTCCCCTAAAGGAAAAAAAAGGGGGGGGGAAGGCAGAGAAAAGAAGCTGGGAGGCCCAGCTTTATTCTCAAGTGACATTTCTGTTGGGACTCAACTCTCCTGAAATGGATTGGGAGCGGAAATTACACAAGGATATAGGCAGACTAATTTTAGGTTGGGGAATGGGTATCATGGCAAAGGGGAGGGGAGAGTTAATAAGTGGAGAAAAAATGGATAGGAGACACACCGTTTTAAATCCAGCAGTGCAAAACTATGAGCTGCAGAAGAATTGATATTCTATGTTCAGCAATGTTACCATTCAGGTAGAAAACACATCATTGTGTTTTCCATTTTACAAGGTTGAAGTTCTCCGGAATCGGTCATAGCAACTGTTAAGGCCTACCTCATGGTGGTAAGAACAGAGAAACGTCACCATTTCTCCAGTCTTACTGCATTTGCAGAGTGTTGCCCGATGGCCCTGTTCAAGGCCATCTGGTCCCTCCTAAGTATGGAGGGCTGAGACAACCACTTAGAGCAGGGGTGTCAAACTCAATTTCATTGAGGGCCGCATCAGGGTTGTGTTTGACCTCGGAGGGCCAGGGGTGGTGGTGGTGTGTGGCCGGGGATGGGCGTGGCCATGGTGGGCATGGCCATGGTGGGCGTGGCCATGCTGGGCGTTTGACACAGGCTCAAGATGCATTTTTCCCCTTCTCTTCTTTCTTTCCACAGTTCTTTACTATAACCATTTTCCTATCTCTTCTACCAGATATTACTGGCAAACATTTATTACTTATTCTTCATACTCCACTAAACTTTTTATTTCTAAATTTATACCCTATTGTTTAATAGTAAATTGCTTTTCCAGGCAGAAAAGCTATTTATACTATTGTATTTTTATTATTCAACTAATAATACAACTACAATAGCATAAATAACATGATAATACAAGATCTAAGATCAGAGGTAAATTTCCAGGATAGTAAATAGAAATGGCTGTCAATTATAGTGTCAGCCCTGGAGCCATCTTTAACTTGGAATCTTCAGGGCTGCCACAGCGGTGGATGGGCAAGCTGTGGGAACGGGAGGGGGGTGGTGGAGACAGTGTGGGGTGTATAGCCATAACAACATTTTTTCCCTTGGGAGTCAAGGACGTTCAGCCTGCACCTGGGGAGGCGTGACTGGGAGTCAATGACAGTTGGGACAGTGACCTGATTGGACCATGTGACGCCCATGTGGATGCAGGGGAAGGAACTTTGACTTTACTTTGGGTGAGGAAAACCCAGGGGCTTCAGATTCGGGTTTTCCCAGATGTGCCAATATGACATCTCTAATAAATTCAAGCTTTGAGGAAAATGCCTGCCTTGCAGTTTTGATTTCGTTGGGGGTGTTACTTGGAACCCTGACACTAACCCGAATCTCCTTTTAAAAACTACCAAGCAGCTCCCCACACCGCGGGTTCGCTGTCCGAGGTCCTGAGCCCCAGGTGCCTTCCTGGTCTACCGGGTAGCGCAAAGACTCAGGGAAGATGGAGGAGAAAACAGCAACCACGGAGGGAGCCACCGGGACTAGCTCGGAGATTGTCTGCAGGACCATCTGCTACCCCTCGGCAGCTGTGGTAGCTGAAGCGGAGGCTGCGGAGGCCGAGCGTCGGCAGGGCGCCCGGCCCAAAGAGCTGGCACCCTGGCAGATCGCGCAGATGGATCCTTCCAAATGCGGTGAAGCTACAGGAATCCCACCACCCCAGGAGTCGGTTGGTGTGGCGACCTTCCAGGAGACCCAGATCGCATCAGGACAGGCCAAGCGCACCACAGTCTTTGAGTGGAGAGCAATGAGACCCCACGAGCTTAGCGAGTCCAGAGAGTGGGGTCTTCAGCTGCCATCTCGAAGCCAGTCGCTAGTCGGCCTCCCGGAGAGATTTGGTCAGCTCAGCGTGGGCAACATCGCCGAACTCCCTCCAAGCGGTCAGCCTGGTTGGGTGTTGTGGCCCGCCAGCGACCCGTGCAGCTGGTTGCGGACTCCGACAGCGAAGAGGCTGTTGTGGTGATGCGCCAGCGGCCTGTGCAGCTGGTACCTGAGTCGGACAGTGAGGAGGTGGGTGAGGACTCGGTGCCAGAGGTGGAGATTCAGCCAGGGCCTTCAGATCCTCCAGAAGCTGCCATCAGTGAAGAGGAAGAAGAGGAGGAGCCTATTCTCAATGCACGGGCACGCAGAGCTGCCAAAAGGCAGGAATGGTTCCTCAGGAGGAGGTCTCCTCGGGAATAAGGCTTGGGGCTAATTGGCCACGCCCCTAGCCTATTTAAGGGATGACGACGGTTGAAGTCATTTGCAGGAAACAACCCTTCATAAAGAATTGAGTTATTTTACCTTGGACTCTTGTCGGCTGTTAATGAAATTGAATTAACATCCCTTGTTCATAAAAGACTGATTGAAACCGTATTTTTATTTAAACAAACTACTAAGAAAGCTTATTAGTAGTCTTTATTTAATAAAATAAGGTTTGCACGGACTTTGTGTGTGCTGCGTTCTTCGTGGTTCGTAGCTGGGGCAGAACATTGGGTTCTGACTCAGCCTACATTCACCTTCCCAGTCCAAGGCGGCATGACGATCCAGAGTGGAGCATCTGCCTCGTTCCACTCAGCACAAAGCGGATCGCGCCAAAATCTTCCCTGCCGGGCCCGGTCTACTGGGATGACAGCTCCAACGGGAACTGGTGCCAGCCAGCAACAGGGGCCTCTGGGTCAATCCAGCCCAGGTTTGCGGAGGGAGACATTACAGCTGCCGAGACCGAATACTCCTCCTCGCCAGCCACCTGCCCGACTGCCCCCGGCAGACCAAATCCCCCCTGGATGGGCCTTTTACCCCAGCCAGGGATGGGTGCAGTACCAGTGGATGCCAGCCCCGGTCCCGCCACCTGCCCCGGCTCCGCAGCCGGCACCACCAGCCGCCCCTCCCCCACAGTTCAGAGCGACTTTCGACGGGACCCCGGGAAAGCTGGCTTATTTCCTGAACCGGATTTGGTCCCACCTTGACCGCTATGGGGATCAATACCAAACAGATCAGGATATAGTCTCAGCAATTGCTGACAATATGACGGAGGGAGAAGCAGCTGAATGGATAGCCCAATTGCACGACGGAGCCCCTGAACTAGAGGACGCAGATGAATTCGTGCAACTGCTTCGGGTCCGATTCGAAGATACGGCCCATAGGGAAGAAGCTGAGGCAGAAATCAAGAACCTGAAGCAAAGGGGCAGACCCCCTAAAGAATTTGTCTGGGAATTCCGAAGATTGGCCATAAAATTGAGAGACTAGCCAGAACGCCTCTTCATTCACCACTTCAAAGAGGCTCTAGATCAGGACCTCAGGCAAGTTTGTGCCTTTCGAGGGGTCCCTGACCACATACAAGACTGGTACCGGATGGCAGTGGCCATGGACCTGAAGATCCACCCTCACCGGAAGCCCACCCTGGAAAAACCTACTAAGAGACTCCTGGGCTGTCGAGCCCCTGCAAAACCGTCCGAAGCGCCAAAGCTGACACCCACAGCCACGATCAAGTGCTTCACATGCGGCCAGCAAGGCCACCGAGCTTCCAAGTGCCTAGCACCGGTCCCCATTCCCCAACTCCGTACTCCAGCGGGCCCCAGGGTGAAGAAAACTCTGCGGAGACCGCCGGACAAAGGGAAGCTCGCCTGGCAAGCTGTTGAGGTTCCTTCCCCACTGTTAAGCAGGGGAGAAACTCCAGCTCCGGAACCCTTTCCAGGCATCGGCAGCGAGAGCAGTGAAGCCAGTGAAGAGGATCCGATGGTAAGTGAAGCCATCCGCTCCTTCTCCATTAAGTCCCAAATAGTGGTGCCCAGGACTGGGGCCCAAGGGGACATAGATGCCATTATAGACACTGGCTGCACCAGGTGCCTTATCAGCCTTCAAGCCGTCCAAAAGCTAGGGATAGTCACGAAACCCCTGGGTCGCCCCATACACTTTGAGCAAGTCAATGGGACACTAGTAGGTGGAGCCCCAGCCACTCTAGTCACAGAGCTCATTAGACTGGAGATGGGATGCCACTGGGAACTCATACGCTTCGTGGTAGCCCCGAAGATGACCGAGTTGCTCATCCTGGGGCTCGCTTGGCTAGACAAATGGGGCCCAGCCATTACGTGGGAAGATGGCTACTGAAAGCTAAAAATAGGCATCGGCCCACTGCAGCCGCCCCCTCAGGCCGAAGCTCAACAGGCAGTGGAGGAAAATGCCTGCCTTGGAGTTTTGATTTCGTTGGGGGCGTTACTTGGAACTCTGACATATAGATTGTTGATTATAGATTAAATGGACCTACAGTATGTAAAATCTGGCATTAAACTGTAGTATTAACATAGGATGTTGCTTGATTTCTATCCAGATCAGGCACTTACTTGAGGCCACATAATTGTAATCCAGTCCAATCCAGTCCTCCTGCAGCACTCTGCTGGCCGAAAACGGGCTGTGCGGAGGCCCCATGCGGCCCGTTTTTTGCCGGCAGAGTGCTGCTGGAGGCCGGGGAGGCCAAAAATGGGCCACGCTGGGGCCACACGCAGCCACCCATGGCTCATTTTGGCCAGCAGAGGCACCGCGGGCCGGTCCTTTGATATTTCCAGTCTGGCCCGGTGGGCCAGATTTAAGCACCCCGCGGGCCAGATGCGGCCCGCGGGCCTTGAGTTTGACACCCCGACCACGACCATGATTGAGCCCAGAATTTCTGTTGCTAAGCGAGACAGTTTTTAAGTGAGTTTTGCCCCATTTTATGAACTTTCTTGCCACAGTTGTTAAGTGAATCACTGTAGTTGTTAAGTAACATAGTTGTTAAGTGAATCTGGCTTCCCCATTGACTTTGCTTGTCAGAAGGTCGCAAAAGGTGATCACATGACCCAGGGACACTGCAACCATCATAAATATGAACCAGTTGCCAAGCGTCTAAATTTTGATCATGTGACCATGGGGATGCTGCAACAGTCATAAATGTGGAAAAACAGTCATAAGTCACTTTTTTTCAGTGCCGTTGTAACTTTCGTAACGGTTACTAACGGTTTGTAACGGTTACTAAATGAACTGTTGTAAGTCGAGGACTTCCTGTATCTGGAACCCTTTCAGTCAGGTTCCAGGCTTGGTTATGGGACGGTAGCAGCATTGGTCACAGTTGTGGATAACCTCTGGCGACAGCGGGTCTGTCCTTGCTCTTCTTGACCTCTTGGCAGCTTTTGATACCATCGATCATGGTATCCTTTTTGGCTGGCTACGGGATTTGGAGCTGGGTGGCACAGTATTGTGCCGGTTCAACTCCTTTCTCCAAGGCCGGTCCTAACTGGTGTTAATAGGGAATGAGAGGTCCAGCCCACGGCCACTCCTGTGTGGGGTGCTGCAGGGCTCATACTCTCCCTGGTCCTTTTTAACATCTACATGAAACCACTGGGTGAGATCATCCGACACCCTGGGATGAGGTATCATCAGTATGCAGATGATACTCAGCTCGGTCTTCTGGAAGGGTATCAAAACCTGGTTTTGCCAGTTGGCTTGGGGCCCTGAGGGGGCTGCTCACCACTGGAAGTGGTTGATGGGACAAGAAGATCTCATCCCCATGCCATCCATCTCCTTGGTTGTAGTTTTTATATAGCGTGTAATTGTAACTGTTTCTATATTTATCTTCTTACTGTTTGTAAGCTGCCCACAGTCGCCTTATTGGTGAGAGGGGCAGCATATATATTTAATAATTTTTTTTAAGTTCAGTTCCATATTAACACTGGGCAATTCTATACTTCACTACTTCAGTAACATTTATTAGGAGCAATAATATCTTAAAGCCTTTTAAAGGGTTTTTAAAGAATGGGAGTCCTCCCCCCACAAATCCTGATTGTTATTTTACATTTTATCACATTGTACTGCAGCCTTCCACAACCAGACTGGGAATTCTGGGAACTGAAGGTCAATTCATCCAGAAGGTATCAGATTAAAAAGGCCATTTAGTAAGATCAAGGAATAAAGTGCAGGCAAGGGGATGGGACCATGTAAAGCAGGGGTCCCCAACCCCTGGTCCGTGGACTGGCAGCATGCCAGAAAACAGGCCACACAAAGAAGCGAAGCCCCATCTGTGGGATGCAGGCAGCATGTGAAACCAGGCCCCCTCCGGTCTGCGGAAAAACCTCTCTCCACTGAACTGGTCCCTGGTGCCCAAAAGTTTGGGGGCCGCTGATGTAAAGGAAAGGGTGGAGCTGGACAAATAAGAGCAGTCTTGTTTAGTCTGAATTGCAGCATCAGCAAGAGCAGGAAACAGGGTAATAATTACGTATCACGCTTCACTTAAATGGCACCTTTCATACCTGCCAAAATTCTGGAGACTGAGATAATAGGGATTCTGTCTATGATCACCCCAAGATCACATGGCAGGAGTGATATTCTAAGTAGGAATTTTTGTCCTAGTTTTGTCATTATGCCACACCCAATTTCAAAATTATTAAAGTTTTGTCAATAATTTTGTCACTATGCTACACCAGATTTAGCCCACACACCCTAAATATATTCAGTACCAGTTTTCCTTACTGCATTTTGAAATATTATTGGAACGACAGCAAAACTAAACCACTTAGTATGTTCAACGCCTCCACGTGGATACCCCCTTGTTGTGAGGGAGGGGCTTGTGTGTTCTGTTAATGTTGAGAGCTATGCTGGAGATATACCACCAGAAAGTATACTAGAAGGGTCACCCAAGTCAGACAGGTTTCAATGGAGGAGCCAGACTAAGAGTATCCACAAACCCATTAACCATGATGAGACAACCGAAAAGGAATCCCATACCAGATCAGTCGTCGCTTGTGGTTAACAAGAACTACAGTAGTTGCTGTCCCTGGGCAGCTGTTGAAAAGTGAGTTACAGGGTTGGAGAAAGACATGGCAATCTACTCCACAAAAAATTCTATGGAAAAGGTCTCAATCATGACAGATAGGGTGCCCAATGATAGGACAACAGGAATCCCAGCTGCTCAGGCAGCCAGTGGCATAAGCAAATGTCTGCATTGTACAGAAATACATCAGATAGCCACATGGAATGAGTTGGGGTAAATTAGATGTTGTCAAACGAGAAATGATCAGGTTGGAAATTGATCTCCTTGGTGTCAGTGAGCTACTTGTGGTCAGACAATGGCTTTTTCACTCCCCCAAGATGGCTGTTGAACGGCAGGAAGATTTTTCTCTCCTGTCGATGATCTGCTGATTTTGCTGCCAAAGCTGGTTCTTTCACAGTGCTGCTCCCTGGATTTGAATGGGAGCACTTAGGAATGACCCAAGATGGACCCACCTGGGAAGAGGAACCTTGTTCCCAGTGGGAGCAGCCGTAAAGACACTGGTCATTCATCTTTCCTCTTGGGAGTTCATTTTCTCAAGCATGTCTGGGTTTTAATTACACTTTTTGAAGTTTTTGTTTTACTTTGCTTTTTATCTCTAAAAGTTAACCAGCTGGTTGAATGCTGATTTATTTTAATCCCCTGCTGGACTTTGTTTTTTTTTTTTTTGTCTCTTTCCTTTGATCTATTTTGCTGCTTTGAATAACTCTTGCATAAGGAAGTCATGGTGTACTTTTGGGTAGTGAAAGTGTTTTGATTTGACCTGATTTACATCTACAGTATATTAGACTTTCAGTACAGGGAATCTGCATTTTATTAATTTGCAAAAATTTTGGAGCCTATTTTTTCCAATTTTATTTTAATTTTGGGTCGAAATATCCAAAAAATATCCTCCCTGCTTCTCTATCCAGTTCATTGTTCAGAGGAGTATCACTTCAACATTCTTTGCTCCCTGTCTTTGGAGAGTTTTCTTATCTCTAGTTGCTAAATTACAAGAGAAAATAATGTATCAGCTTACAGACAAGAAGTTGTGGCTTGAATTTGAGCAATGACTGCTTTCTAACATACAAACCCAATTTGAAGACTTTTTAAGACTTTTTACCCACAAAACAATAATGACAACAAAGAATGCCCAGATGCAAGTAACTGTAGTTAAAGCAGATTTACAAAAGGAACTTGGTTTGAAATTGGCAGATTCGGTAGAGAAGACTGAAAGAAATATGGATTTTATAGACTTAGAACTGACTGGATAAGTTGGTTTAATGCAAAAGTTGGCAAACAAGCAGAGACAGGCATCACTGGTCGTTTTGGACTAGGTGAGAGGAATGATGCAGGTGTTTGGTACAATTTTGCTAAAAACCCAAATTAGGATCATGAATACATGGTTCAAACAACACAAGCACCACTTACACACTTGGACCTCACCTAATGGGCTTCACCGTAATCAGATTGACTATGTCCTATGCAGCGATCTATGGACCAGTTCAGTCCTTGCTGTTAAGACATATCCAAGTGCTGATTGTGGCTCAGATCATGAATTGTTGGTGGCAAAGATTAAAGTCAAGCTATGCACCATCAAAAAGGCAGTGCCTCCAAAGAAGTTTGATGTCACTAAAATCCCTACTACATATACAGTACAACTGAGGTGAAAAACAGATTTGAACTACTGAACACTGCTGAGAAGATGCCTGATGAACTGTGGCAGAAAATTCAATCGACCATTATTAGAATTGCAGAACAACACATACCATACAAGAAGCCAGAGAACATCCTATATATTTATACCATCATACTATTAATTCCTAATTTCCATCTATTAAATATTTTCTTGTATATTTTTCCTATCTTCTAACCATTTATACCACTTTTCCCATATTAAATAGTACTCCGTTTCATCTTTATTTTTATTTCTTTCGTCAATTTATCCATTTCTGCACACTCTAGGACTTTTCTTATCACATTTTCATCTGTTGGTATAGTGTTTTTCCAATTTTGTGCGTATATAATTCTGGCTGCGGTTATAATATGTAATATTAAATATTGTATTTTTTTCGTATTTTCTTGTGGTTATGCCCAATAAGAATAATTCCGGTTTCAAATCTATTTGGTGTTCTATTTCCTCAAGCCATTTTCTTATTTTAGTCCAATATCTTTTTGCTGCTGCACATGTCCACCATAAATGATAATATGCCCCTTGCGTTTGTTTGCACTTCCAGCAGATCGGTGATGTGTTTGGGAACATCCTAGCCAGTCTCGCTGGTGGGAGGTGCCACCTGTAGAACATTTTATACAAGTTCTCTTTGTAAGCCGCTGACATAGTTAATTTGTAATTTGTTTCCCAAAGTTTCTCCCATTTCTCCAATTCTATGCTATATCCAAAATTTTTGGCCCACGTTATCATTGTTTGACTATAATAACCCTTAGCAATAACCCTTAGACTTATATACCGCTTCACAGTGCTTTACAGCCCTCTCTAAGCGGTTCACAGAGTCAGCATATTGCCCCCAACAATCTGGGTCCTCATTTTACCCACCTCGGAAGGATGGAAGGCTGAGTCAACCTTGAGCCGGTGAGATTTGAACTGCTGAACTGCAGCTAGCAGTCAGCTGAAGTAGCCTGCAGTACTGCACTCTAACCACTGTGCCACCTTGGCTCTTGACTACCTCCTCTTCCATTCTATATCTTAGTAAATAATTGTATGTTCTCCTAATTAATTTTTCTTCTGTGCTTTGTAGTATCTTGTCTAATTCTTGCGGTTCTTTTTGAAATCCATATAATTTTACATCCTTTTTATATCTGGTCTGTACTTGCATATATGGCCACCAATCTATGTCTATACCAGGGGTGGGTTCCAAATTTTTTTACTACCACTCTGTGGGCGTGGCTTAATTTTGTGGGAGTGGCTTGATGGCCATGTAACCGGGTGGGAGTGGCTTGACGGCCATGTGACTGGGTGGGAGTGGCCAACTTGTAAAATGTGGTGAAAAAGTGACTTATGACCATTTTTCACACTTAACGACCGTTTTTCACTGCCATTGTAACTTTGAACAGTCACTAAATGACTAGTTGTAAGTCAAGGACCAACCTGCACTTAAAAGCCACACACAGATGAACATATGAAAGCAGCCATGGAGTCACATAAAAGGTGATTGCTGCAAGAAGCAATTACCTCAAAAACCAGTTATTGCACAGAAACACACAAAATTGTCAGAAATGGTGTAGGGTCTCCTGCTTGAGCAAGGGGTTGGACTAGATGACCTACAAGGTCCCTTCCAACTCTGTTAATGTTTTGTTTTTTATAAAAAACAATCGTACAGGTTATTTTCCACTAGGTATTGAACCAAAATCTCACAAA
>QLTV01003485.1:350947-363722 GCA_003457575.1 Thermophis baileyi
CATGAAAAATATAAACAATAAAATATCCTTTTAAAAAAACCATTAAAAGCATAAAGAAAAAAAAAAACAGCCACTTAGTAGCAGGCAGAATCAACCATTCTCCAACCACAGCTGCTGTGGCCTAGAGGTAGAACTTTTGCCTCACAATCAGGAGGTTGTGAGTTCGAGTAGAGGTGCCGCTGGGCTTCAATTTGAAAAAATAAATAAATAAATAAATAAAGCCAAAAAAAGATGGCGACCACATGCACAGTGCTGGAAGTCACCTTCTGAGTATGCTCAGAAAAAAAATAAAAAAAAATTTGATTTTTTTTTTTTAAAAAGATTGCGGCCCCCACGGACCGGCAACCACCGATCCAGTTCTGATGATGTCACTAGCAGGTCGCTACCGGTTCGGGCGAACCGGTCCGAACCGGTAGGAACCCACCCCTGGTCTATACCTATTTCTTTTAATTCTTGTTTAGATTTCAAATCCCCCTGTTCATTTAACAAATCTTTATACAGTATCTTACGACTTTGTCTATGTCTAATACATTCGGATAAATTAACGCTTCCATTGTAGATAGCCAGTTTGGTATTTTAGTATAATGTTCTTTTTTATTTTTTGCCAGACCTGTAATAATGCATTCCTAATTAAGTGTCTTTGAAAATAGCTGTGGAGTTTATTTTTCCCGTCCCATAAAAATGCATGCCATCCTATTTGTAGATCATGCCCTTCTAATATTAAGATCCTCTTATTTTTTAACTCAATCCAATCTTTAATCCAAGTTAACACCGTTGCCTGATAGTACATTTCCCAATCTGGGAGTGCGAAGCCTCCTTTCTCTCTGCTATCTTGTAATAATTTTAGTTTAATCCTTGGTTTTTTCCCCTGCCAAATATATTTCATAGTTAGTTTGTTTAGTTCCTTAAAATAATTTTTCCCTGGGTGTATTGGTATAACTTGAAATAGAAATAGTATTTTTGGTAAAATGTTCATTTTAATGGAGGCTATCCTTCCAATAAGCAATAACTGTAAATTTTTCCAAGTTTCCAGATCTTTTTTTATTTGTTGTATTATTTTATTATAATTATCTTCTTTCATTGAAGAGCATTTAGCCGATAGCCATATTCCCAAATATTTTACCTTTTTAGTTACTTGCATGCCCATTTTTCCTTCCAATTCTCTCTCCTGTTTTTTGGTAATATTTGTTGTTATTATTTTTGTTTTACTCCTATTAATTTTTAGTCCCGCTACTTCACCAAATTCTTCTATTTTTTGGTATTAATTTTGGTCCTGTTTCTAAAGGTTCTTCTAATATAAATACCAAATCATCTGCGAATGCTTGAACTTTATATTCTTCTTTTTTAACTTTTAGGCCTTTTATATCCTGATCTCTTCTAATTTTTAGTAATAATGCTTCAAGTGTTAAAATAAATAATAAGGGCGATAACGGGCATCCTTGTCTTACTCCTTTTGCAATATTAAATTTTCCTGTGATGTCCCCGTTTATTATTACCTTTGCTGTTTGGGTTGTATATATTTTTTCCACCATTTTCACGAATTTTTCCCCAAAGTTCATGTTCTTTAATTGTGCTATAATAAATCTCCAATTTACGTTATCGAAAGCCTTATGAGCGTCCAAAAAAATTAATGCGGCTTGTTTTCCCGGGTGGGCCTCGTAATATTCTAGGGTGTTTATAATAATCCTCATATTATTTTTAATCTGTCTCCTTGGTAAAAAAACCATTTTGATCTGGAGGTTTATATTCAGTTAAAACTCTTGACTCTTTCTGATATTATAGCTGCAAATATTTTGTAGTCTGCATTTAATAGCGAGATGGGTCTGTAATTTTGGATCTGTTGTCGATCTGCATCTTCCTTTGGAATGAGAGTAATTAGTGCTTCTGTCCATGTTGTGAGTATGTTGGCTTCTTCTAGTGCTTTGTTAAATATTTCTAACATTAACAATTTAATGTTTCTTGTGTGTTTTTATATAACTCTGCTGGAATTCTGTCTGGGCCCGGTGATTTATTGTTTTTTTTGTTTTTTCAACGCCTCCCTTAATTCCGTCGCTGTTATTGTTCCATTTTGAGCATTTTGAGTTTCTGTGCCATTTCTTCTTGCATGGTCAAATTAAGTTTGTGTTTTGTAAAGTCTCTTTTTTCTTTTATTCTATTATTTTGTGGTTCTTTCTGTAATTCCGATTCCAATCTTTTAAGTTCTTCTTGCAGTCTCTTGTTGTTTTCTCTTCTTATTTTTCCTTGCCGTATATGCTATTGTTAATCCACATATATAGGCTTTTGTGGTATCCCACAGGTTTTGGAGAGATGTATCTTCTTTTTTATTTACCTTGAAAAATAAATTCAGTTCTTTTTCTATCATTTGTATGTACTCTTTATCTTTTAAAGTATCTTGATTCATTGTCCATCTCTTCTTCCTTTTTTGTCCTTTCCATGTTATTTTTATTGGATTGTGATCCGCCCAAGTGTTAGTCATTATTTCAATTTCTTCAATCTCTCTTCTTAGTCCAGGTGTCACCTATGCCATATCAATCCTTGACCAGGATTGATGTGGATTTGAATAGAATGTGTATTGGTTCTTTTTCCCATGTGTCTCTCTCCATGCATCCTGTAGATTTAGTTCTGCTGTCATTTCAAAGAATGACTTTGGTAATGTACCTTTCTTTTTCTGGTTTTTCTTATTGCTTTTGTAGTCTTTTTTAATATCTACTATTGCATTGAAATCTCCAATTATGCATATATTTTCGTATTCCATTTCTATTATTTTGTTATGTACTTTTTTATAAAATTCCTGTTGGTTGTTATTTTAAACATATATTATAGTGAGTAACATTAGTTTTTGTTCTATTTCTAACTATCATTAAGATTCTTCCCTCCTCATCTGCATATATTTGTTTCGATTTTAGTCTTTCTTTAACATATATTGCAATTCCTCTTTTTTTTGTTGCGCTAATGCTGTATAAAGTTTCCCTATTTTTGTGTTTTCTAATAGTTTACTGTATTGTTTCTTTATGTGTACTTCCTGTAGACAAATTACGTCTATGTCTATTTTTTGTAGTTTCGTGAAAGTTTGAGTTCTTTTCGTTGGTGAGTTTAATCCGTTTATGTTTATAGACAGCATTTTAATTTCCTCCTCCATTTTTTTTACTTATATTCCTATCTTAGTTTCCTTGTATATCTTGTCTCCCTCTGTATCTTCCCTCTTGTACCTTCTCGTTCTGCTCTTTCTCTTTCCTGTTTCCTTTTTTCTTCTCGTTCCTTCTCGCTTTCTTCTGTTTGGTCTTCTTCCTGGCTTCTACTCTCCACCTCTTCTCTACTTTCTTGTTCTTCCTCCGCTATGAAGTGATGTTCAAAGAATTCTTGTGCTTTGTCGAGAGTATCTAGTTTGATTTTTTTTCCTGCCATGTGATCAAAATGCCTTCTGGCATCAGCCATCTGAACATCACATTATGTCTGATTAGTTCTGTTGTTAAAAATTGATATTGTCTTCTCTGGTTTCTCACCCTCCTTGGTATTTGTTTCAATGTTATTATTTCTTTTCCTTTGTATACTATCGGGTTTTCCCTCGTTATTTTGTATATCTCATCTCTTATTCTCTTCTTCGTGAACCTTACATGTACTTCTTTAGCTAATCTATGTCTTCGTACATAATTCGTGTGCACTCTGTACACTTCATCTATGTCCCTTCGTATATCTTGTTTATCTTTTTGTAAGGTTTCTGCTAGGATCTCTGCCATTTTCTCCCCTAGGTCGTCTTCTTTTTCTTCCGCAATGTTTTGGAATCTTAGGTAGAAGGATGCCTTTTCCATCTCGAGAAAGACGATCGATTCTTCTAAATCCCTATTTATGAGCCTATTTTTTTGTTCCATTGTTTCCATTTTTTGGTCCACTTGTTCCATTTTTGTTTCTACTGTTTTAATTCTCTGTTCATTTTTAATGATAGCTTGTTGGATGTTTCCTATTTTATCATCCATTTTTTTGATGTCTCCCTTCATTTCTCCCATTTCAGTCTTTATTTCTTCATGATTTCTTTTTGTTTCTTCATGATTGTTTGCTATCGCCTCCTGTGTCTTTGTCATTGCCTCTTGAATCATTAGCAATGTTGTTTGCATACTCTGAATACTCGATGTTGAGCCTGATTTCTCCGATCCCAACATACTCTCTATTGATCGCTGATTCGAGGGCGATGATGTTGCTGATGCCGGGTTTGAGGCTGCTTTCTTGCCTATCTTAGTGATAGTAGTCGTACTTGTCATCTTTATCACTTGGCAAATGTTCTTCCACAATAACATACAATTTTAGTTAGAGTTAGTCTTGGTGTTGGATTTTACTTATAGTTATATTTGTTATACAATAATCCTATAGTTCCAATACTGTTCCAATACCTTCCAGTTACCTTATCAGTGTAAATATGAATATACAAGTATATGGTTGTCTAGCTTAATGTATTAATATTTTGTCTCGCTCTATTAGTATACCAATACATAAAAGTATATAAAAAGTATAGAAGTCTATCTATTACCGGTAGATATAAATTTTAAGATACTTAAGTTAATATAGTTAATATAATTAATATAATATGGTTATGTTTCCCTTTTACTTTATATAAATTTCTAAATTTCTAAATATCAAAATATATATTACCGTACATAAAGACTATTACAGTGGCTTTGTCATGCCCCCGTCGGAGCCTGAATCCGCAGAGGAGGATGAGCCAGAGCTGGGGCCGATGGAGGTTGAGGGGGTGGCCTCATTGGCTTTGGAGGAACATGGGGAGGAGCAGGATGAGGCAGCCCTGGGCCCCTCGGGTTTGGGACAGCTTGCCAGCAGGGAGGAACGGGGGCAGGACAACCGAGAGATGGCAGACAGTGGAAATGAGGAGCAATGGAGCTCAGGCGATGAGCAAGGACCGCCCCCTCCTGATCCCCGAGCACGGAGAGTAGAGAGGAGGCGGGAACAGCGCAGGCCGACCCGACGACTCGGGAGGAGAGCGCCCCGCCCCTCTTCACAAGGCACATCTGGGGACTGAGACTTAAGGAGACACTGTGGGGAGGGGCATTTGTTGGGAACAAAAGCTGAATTTGTGGAGTTGTGTGTGCCATTGCCATCGTCTGGAGTTTGCAGGACTGCTTGCCTTATTCCTTGCTTCGTGGACTCATTGCCTTGTTCCTTTGCCTCGCGGGACTTCTTGCTTTGAAGCCATTGTGCTAACAGCATTTTGCTGGACTACTCGCAGCCAGAGGCTGCTGTGTGTGTGTGAGTGTGCTTTGCTCCGGGACTTGCCATAAACTTGGGAGTGTTTGGGGGAAAGTTGGAGCAATAAAGGGGAGTTTGAACTATCAGCTGGCTGTGTTGCCTTCGTGCCTTGTCCCGGGTCATCACAGGCTCTCAGATGAAACCATCAAAATAGCTGAGGAAAGAAAAGCAGCCAAGGCAGCAGGCAAACAGGAAGAAGTAAGAAGACTGAATGCAGCTTTCCAGAGGGCAGCAAGAAAGGGCAATGAAGTTTACTGGGACAAGCGATGTAAACAACTTGAAGCAGACTACATGAAGGGTCATACCAGGAATGAATTTATGCAAGCCAACAAGATCAGAACAGAATTTATTGCCCGTAAAGGCATCATTAAAAACAAGCAAGGGAAAGAACTGTCCAACCAACAAAGCATTAAGCAATGGCGAGAATTTACAGAAGAGCTGTATGCAGGTAGCAAAGGGGCCCAGCCTCGGGATGATGAGGAAAGAGAAGTAGAAATAAAACCGGCCATCCTTGAGGAAGAGGTCATATGGGCGATGAACCAACTGCCAAACAACACGAGTCCAGGTGCTGACACTATCCCTGCAGAATTACTGAGACCTGTATCACCCACAGTCATTAAGAGACCTGTGCCAGAAAATTTGGGAAACCAACATGCGGCCACAGGACTGGAAACACTTAAGTGTTCATTCCACTACCAAAAAAGGGTGACTCTAAAGATTGCTCCAATTATCGCACAATTGCTCTCATCCTTCACATCTGCAAGATTCTGCTTAAAATTATACAACAATGAAATGTCTTTAAATATTAGTAGCTCGGATAGGTAGTTATGTTGTTGGTTTGAGCGTCGAGCTTGGCAATTTGGTTGCAAACGTTTCGTCCCCATTCGAGGAGACATCTTCAGTGTGCTTTGGATTGTGCTTGTTTGGGGGAACACTGGTCTTTACCTTTGAGTCCTGGTCTGATTTTGGGTTGTGTGATTGGCTGGCTGTAGTTGCTGAGTCATAGTCCTTGGTTTTAAGTACCATCTGTGTGATGTAAATTAGTGCTGTTGTTGTTGTTCGGATGTCTTCTGATGATGTCATGGTCTGGTTTCGGGTTGATTTTATCGGCTGCATGTGATGTGGTCCGATTTCTTGTGATCTGTCGAGTTATAACTTTGTTTGCAGCGTGGCTGTTCGTTGGTCTTTAGATGCTGCCTTTGGGATCGTGGTTGATGTTCTAAGTCAGGGGTGTCAAACTCAAGGCCCGCGGGCTGCATCCAGCCCATGGGGTGCTTAGATCTGGCCCGCGGGGCCACCCTGGAAGCAGCGAAGACCGGCCCGCGGTGCCTCTGCCAGTGAAAATGGAGCTCTGTTTTCGCTGACAGAGGGTTGCAGGAGGCCGTCGCAGCCAAAAATGGAGTTTGGGACCCCATTTTCACTGGCAGAGTGCTCGGGACACCACAGGCGCCCCTGACATGAGTGACGTCAAGCTGGCCACGCCCACCCTGGCTCCCCGAGGTCAAACACAACCCTGATGTGGCCCTCAATGAAATAGAGTTTGACACCCCTGTTCTAAGTGGTTGGTAGATTGGGTCGATGTCAATGTGTCTGTTTATTGATTTATTGGTGGAAAACCAGGCTTCCAGGAATTCCCTTTCTCTCCTTGACTTCGCCTGGGTTACAACTGTGTCCCGGTTAGGTCGAATTTGTGTCCTTTTTAGTCTTCATGGATGGACATGAGGGATAGAGGGTCATGTCTCTTGATGGCCAGGAAGTGTTTGTGCAGTCTGGTTGATAGTTTTCTTCCTCCATTCTCATTGCTCGATTTTTCCTTGCTTGGAGGCCTTAAAAGGCAGCGTTAATCTTGGAGGGATTGACAAGTCAGAGGGGAAGCTCTGGAGATGACGAGGAGAAGGGCGATCTCCCGTTTGGACAAGAGAGGACCCCTCGATGCAGGCAGGAAAGAAATCGGCCATTATGGTGGATTCGGAGCCGTGACGGCCTGGCGTGGATCAGGAAGAGAGAAGAGGAAAGCAGCGTGATGGTATTGGTGAGGATTCAGTCGATTTAAGGCTCAATTGAAGATTTGCCTTTGAACAGTATTAGCACTAAAAGTGGGACTCCAAAGAGAGAGGTAGGATTTTCTCCCCCAAGACGTAGCGGCGATTTAGCGGTGGGAGCGCTTGACATTATCGGACAGCCATTGACAGACTGAGAAGGAGAAAGGAGAGCGGAGAAACTCTGGACCAACATTTAAGAATATTTCTAGGGATACACTAAATGCTTACGGATTGGGACTGTGATTGTGACTGCGATGGAATATAGAACATATAGAACATTGTAGAAAGTTATAAAGTTGTTGGACTAGAGACCGCTAAATAGAACAAGACTGCCATCTAGAGGCAAGAAGACGCAAAGTGACTGATGCAATAGCTTCAATAACAACAGTTAAAGGGATTTTTTTTTCTTTTTTCTCTTCTTCATTTTTGCGGAAAATTTGTGGACTGGAAAAAGAAGAGAGAAAGAAGAATTGTAAATTAGAATATTAAAGGAAAGGGAAAAAAGAAAAAAAGAAAAAAGAGGGAGAAATTAAAGAAGTGTTTATAATTTCAGGTTTTGATCAAAGGGTTGACAAAGTAATAATTCATAGAGAAACAGCAATTAATAAATGTTAAAAATTTCAGATTGTAGATGTTTAATCTAGACGTGATCACGTTATACTGTTTTATATATAGCCTATAGCAGCGCATGTGTATTATAAAATATACTCATATTATATAAATTTATACCTATATATCTATATATTTATTTATATAGCCATATTAACGTATAACGTATAACCTTACTAATTGATATATATACCCTCACAGTACTACTATATTAGCACTATCTAGTATTATATTGAATTATATTGAATATTAAATTTTGTATAGACTTGGAGAATTACTATAGGAAAGTGGGAAGATACAAAGGGGGATAGTAGTGTATATATGTTATTTTGGAAGAATATCTTTCGGGCTGTGAAAATGACAAACACAACGACCATTACTAAAATAGGAAAGAAAACATAATCAAACCCAGCATCCACAACATCATCCCCATCAAGTCAGCGTTCAATAGGAAACTAGATCTTGAAGAATCAAAAATCGGGGTAAAGATTGGAGGAAAAAACATCAACAATCTTCAATATACTTTCTTTCTTCTCAGAAACCAAAGAGCTGGAACATCTGATCAAGAAAATCAAAGAAGAAAGTGAGAATTTTGGTTTCTTTCTGAACATCAAAAAGACCAAGCCACTACAAAGAATAGAAACATCAAAATAGAAATTGATGTTGAAGAGATAGAATGCATAGAAAAATTCACTTTCGTAGGGTCACAGATCACTCAAAGTGGTTAATGCAGCCCAGAAATAAAATGTCAGATTGCACTGGGTCACACAGCAATGATGAGCATCTGCTGAATATGGAAAAGCAAGGACATCAGCCTGGCAACCAAATGTAGGTTAGTCCGCTCTATTGTTGTGAAAGTTGGACCTTAAAAAAGCAAGACAGGAAGAAAATCGACTCATTTGAGCTGTGGTGCTGGAGAAGGCTCCTGTGTGTTCCTTGGACAGCAAAGGTGACCAACAAGCAAGTACTGGAGTGCATAACACCAGACATGTCATTAGAAGGCAAAATCACAAAACTGCATCTCACTTATTTTGGCCATGTCATGCGGGGGAATTCACTGGTGAAAGCAATTATGTTGGGAAGAGTTAGTGGTAAAAGGAAACCAGGCTGCCAAAGAACATGGTGGCTGGACACCATCAAAGCTGACACCAGCCAGAGCATAGAAAAACTCAAAGCAGCAGTGCAAGATCGGAAGACGTGGAGAGACCTGGCCCACAGAATCACCAAAAGTTGAACACAACTGAATAGATAACATCATCATCAACAGTATGCTCAAACCTTCACTTATAAGGCGATTCTGCAGAGGACAGTAATATGTATTGAAGCAATAACAGACCACTATCTAGACATCTTTGTGGCATATATTAACTTCAGCTCCCAAAGCATCCTATACAACATAATATCATATCAATAAATATAAAACTCATTCAGGTACACATGAATAGGTTGAATAAGTTCAACCTAAGTTACAAATTATGAAAAATACTAGTTCAAAAACTGTAATGCATTTTTAAAATAAAAATAAGCTTTAAAAATAGATTTGCATTTACTAAGGTAAATTATTTGCAAATAAACTTTAAAAACGTATTTGCATTTACTTGTTAAGTTAAATTATGTTAACAAATAAGTACCAATAAATTAAAAGGCGTGGCTAGAACTTGGCTGCTCTTGAAAAAGTAAAGCAGGATAAAACCTGCTTGGATGAGAAGCCAACAGGAAATCTCTAAGCAGCAGGTTGAGTGAGAAGTCAAAAAGCACCCCAGAAAAAGCAATGGTAAGCCACTTTCGTATTTTTGTCACGAAAAGTACATGATATGCCCATGAAGTTATTAAGATCTGATCTTGAGTCAAAGGAGTTTTTCCTTTTTACAGAAGTAAATATAGTGTTATGAAGTCCTTGTTTATGAAGTCTATATAAAGTCCTTGTTTAGCAAGCATAATTGGGACCAGCAACTGTTCTTAAGTGAAATGGTTGCTAAATGAAACTGTGACTTATGATCTTACTTCAGCTGTCCTTTGCTTTGCAGACCTGTGGGTTTGTAAATGTGCGAATTGGTCACAAAGTTACTTCTGCGAATAACTGCTAAACAAGGGAAGTCACTAAATGAACATTTCCTGTACGTTCAATGCTGAACATAGGGGAGAAGAGATCTTGAGGTTAAATTTCTGCAGTTCCTCTTTGTTCTTTCCATAAAGTAGGAGCAGGAACCACTGATACTCCATATGTTGCTTAACTCTAATTTCCATTCTTCCTGATGACTGGCAATGCTGGTTGGGGGTGATGGAGAGATGAATATAGACATTTGAACAGTCCTGGAATCTCCTTTCTCTTGCTCAGTTTTGTCCCCTTCATGCTGGCTGTAAATTCTGGAAGTTGCAGTCCCAACATACGTCATGGGCACCAAGTTAGAAAGTCATGGTAATTCATATGGGAGGATGAAGCACTGCTACCTTTTGAGAATGACATTCCATCTGTACAGGTCATCCTCAACTTACGACCATTCATTGAACATTGGTTCAAAGTTACGACAGCTTTGGAAAAAGTGATGTATCAGTGGTGGGATTCAAATTTTTCTACTGCCGGTTCTGTGGGCGTGGCTTGGTGGGCATGGCTTGGTGGGGTGGCACCTTGCTGTGAGTGACATCAAGTTGGCCATGCCCACTCAATCACATGACCCCCCACCAAGCCACGCCCACAGAACCAGGTAGTAAAAAAAAAATTAACTTACAGCTATTGCAGCCTTTTTCTACCTATTATTTTCTGCCCAGGGTCTGAGGTGGCTAAACTCAGAATCTGTCAAAGGCCTCCTAGTGCATGCCGCCCGCTCTCCCTTCGCCACGCGTCACCCCATTTCCCCTCCTTCAGAGGCCCTGGCCCTTACTCAATCTCCCCGCTTCCTCCCCCACGACCGCCTCTTTCTTCGTCCCGCGACCTTACCTTCCTCCCACGGCTGGCTGCCAGGGAAGGCAAGCCAGGGCTGAGCCGTCGCCGCTGGGCTCCCCGCCAGCCTGCATTTGTTTGCCCCCCTTGTCGCGAGAAGCCAAAAAAGAGGCAGCGGCTGCAGGCTTCTTGGGCCGAAAACTACCGGCCTCCGCTTCTTGAATGCGCCAAAAAAGAGCTTCAGTCCCGTGACCATCGCCACCGTCGCCACTCTGTTCTTTGCGCCGGCCGCTCACGCGCACCATAGAACAGGGCGGCGACGGCGGCAACGGTCACGGGACTGAAGCTCATAAAATACCAGAACAAATTAAAACTGTTCGTCCTTAAGCAGCCACTGGAGATAAGCAGTGTCGGTCGGACCTAGCAATTATTGGAAAGATATGTTTTTTCCGAATCTCTCTGTAAAAGGAACATTGAAGGAGTATGTGACCCACAGTCTCCACCTCTCCTGAGCCACAGGAACAGAGTCTTTCAGTCAGTGGTATCTTTTTATACTTGCCGTACAGGACGGCCGATGGAAGTGCATGGCAACGTGCGAGCGAAAATGCTTTCCGATGGTTTGCTGACTCCAACTGGCTAAGATAGCTGGCAGGAGTAACAACATATCTAATGTTGTCTGTAGCCAGAAACAACGGAGTTTTCCCTAAGTCCGTTTGCCTTTCAATGTCCTCTACCCTTTGTTGCAAGGTTTGTTTTGCTTGGTCGTAGTCCAATTTGAGTATTGAGGCTGGGGAGAAGCCTAGGTTGGATTCAACAGCCTTGATCCATGATGAGGAGAATTTGTCTTGGAGGATTAATGGAGCAAGACCTTGCGGAAAGAAGTTAAGCTTCAGCCAGAGATTTAAAGACACTATATAGATTCTTGCTTCGACTTTTGTCAATCCTGTCTCCAGGCGCAGAAGTGCATTTGAGACACAGCGCAGCATCTGGAGAATTTCTCTAATAAATTTGGATTGCACTTTTTCCAATGGTGTGAAACACGAAGCTGAAGGTCCAAGCAAGGTCCCATAAAGAAGCTGTGCTATCGACTTGGCCACAAAAAGCTTAATTGTGGCAGGAACATAGTATCCTCCCTTTGTGCGGAAAAATTTAAGGATGGCACACGCTGATCAGAGGTGGTATTCAGCCAGTTCGGACAGATTCAGGCGAACTAGTAGTAGCGACCGGCGGGTGGGCCTGCCCACCCACCCCGGCTCTATGCCATCCCATTTAAGCAAATTTTGAAGCCGCGCGCATGCGTGCTAGCCGCGTGCTAGCCGCGTGCTAGCCGCGTGCGCAAGCACAGCGCATGCACGGAAGGCCACACACATGCGCGGAGGAGGCGCATGTGAGCGAACCGGTAGGGAAGGTAAGTGAATACCACCTCTGATGCTGATCTTTGGCCCAAGGCAGTCGCATATTCACCATGTGCTTTTCTTGAACCAGTGGCCTGGATGACCACCCCTAGGTATTTGAAGATGGTTACCTGCTCTATATTATGGCCATTTAGATACCATGAATAGAGTTTTGGCCTTTTTACAAAGGCCATAATCTTTGTTTTCTTGTAATTTATGTCCAGTTTGTTATAATTACAATACTGGACGAGGGCTTGCAAGGCTCTTTTAAGGCCTACTGGTGTCCTGGAGAGGATCACAGCATCATCTGCATAGAGCAGCAGGGCGATGCTTTGATCACCTATCATTTCTGCTGAATTATTAAAGAACAATTTGGAGTGGTGGATACCAGTTCTGGCGGCGCTATTCACTTATATCAACTCCACTGGCCATGTCCCAGAAGATTGGGGCTTGGCAATTGTTGTCCCAATTTTTAAAAAGGGAAAGAGATGACCCTGCCAATTATAGACCAATAAGTCTGCTAAATATAATCAGCAAACTCTACACCAAACACCTCCAAGATAAATTAAAGGAGTGGCTGGAGCTTGAGAACT
>QLTV01003485.1:377476-396764 GCA_003457575.1 Thermophis baileyi
GAGAGCCCATGGTAACAAGGTCATCCAATGAACAGGCATAGCAACTGAGTCAGCCAATGGGAGCTAACCACTTCTGAGTCTCTGCAGAGAATCGAAACTGAAAAACTTAGCTTAAGGCTGGGCGTGGTTCCAGTCCACTCTGCTCTTTGTCCTCTCTGTGCTTGTCTGCTGCTGAAATGAAACTAACTCCTGCATGTGTTTACTTGAAGAAATAATCTGCCTGTGGTATTGTATGTATATATTATTATGTTTATAAAGAAGTTATTGAATCCAGCTGCATCAGTCATCTGTGTGTGCTTCTGGTTTTTTTATTTTTATGCAACGAACTCTGATACTACAAAAGGCATCCAGATGAACCCCCAGAAGGTCCAAGCTGTCCTAGACTGGTAAGCCCCTCGCACAGCCAAAGACGTCCAATGCTTCCTAGGCTTTGCTAACTTCTACAGAAAATTTATACCAGGTTTTGCTCATAAAGCCAAACCACTGACTCAACTGACTAAGAAAGGAGTTAAATTTGCTTGGACTTCTACACATGAATCAGCATTCAAAGAGTTAAAACAGCTTTTTGCTTGCTGGCCCCTGCTTCAGCACCCAGACACATCAAAGAGATTTATTGTCCAAACAGATGCTTCAGATGTGGCCATTGGAGCTGTTCTTTTACAAGAGAGAGGGGGAGACAACAGCCTTCTGCCATGCGCCTTCTTTTCCAGAGCCCTGATGGCCCTAGAATGCAATTATGACATCTTTAATAAGGAACTATTTGCCATAGTTCAGCTTTCCAACACTGGAGACACTTCCTAGAAGGCGCACACTTTCCTATAGAGGTCAACAGAGACCACAAGAATCTACACACCCTGCAACAAACCAAACCACTTTTGCCCAGACAAATCAGATGGAGCCAGTTCTTCTCATGTTTTGATTTTTACATTAAATATGTTCCAGGCTCCAAGAACTTAATACCAGTTGTCCTCTCAAACCGGAATATTCTCTTGTTCAACAGACTCCAGTACCAACAATACTACGACCTTTGAATGTCCAGCTTCACCAATCACCATCAACCACTGAGAAATTGGGAGCTGTCCATCTGCACCAGGACTTAATCACCAGGATAAAGACTCAGAAACAACTAGATCGCATCTCACGGACCAGGATAGTTGACCTCAAGAAAACTCCAGTGGTACTGTAACCCCGTTCGTGATGGAGGGAGGTGCCCTGAAACAGAGGTAGAATAGTAGTCCCCCCCCCCCAATGCAGGGAAGAGGTACTACAGCTTTGCCATGACAGACAGCAGGGCATGGAGGTGTGTTCAAAATTCTGCACAGAACCTAAGAGACTTTTGGTGGTTTAGGGTGGCTGCAGACATCAAGGAACATGTGGCCTCTTGCCACAGATGCAGGAGGGCCAAACCCCTTCATCAGAAGCCTGCAGGACGTTTGCCCCCCACCCCACCCCCGGCATACAGTCTCTCTACATTTCATTACTGATTTACCTCCTATCCAAGGCTTCACTACCATTCTAGTAGTGGTAGATCTTTTCACTAAGATGGCTTATTTCATACCCTGCAAGGGATTGCCCAATGCCAAAGACACAGCCCAACTTTTTCTAGACCACGTCTTTCACTACCACGGCATGGACTCGGCACTCGTGTCAGACAGAGGTGTACAATTCCAATCTAGATTTTGGAAAGCACTTTTCCAGCTACTAAATGTCAAGGTCAACCTCTCCTCAGCAAACCACCCTGCCACAAATGGAAACCTGAAAAAATGAAGCAGCTCCTCCAACAGTACTTGAGGTGCTACTGCACCAACAGCCAAGACAACTGGCCATCATTATTGCCACTCGCAGAATTTTCTTACAACAATTCGCTGCACTTATCAACTTCAATGACACCATTTCAAGCCATGTATGGCACACACCATAAAGTGTTGCCAAACTGCTTCTTGCAGGGCTGCCTTGCCTTGACTGCAAAAACTTGGTAGAAAGGTACACCTTATTCCCTATTCTAAACTCCTTTTGGGGCACTCTTTTCCTATCAGCTTGTCTTTTATATGCCTCTCTCACATCATCCAACACTTTGCGAACCACAGGCCCGGTACCTTGCAGGGCGTTGACCCATTCGGCTAGTGATGCGTTCAAAGGGTTTTGCTGAGGTAATTCTGGCATGAGCATGAAATCCAAGCCTGTAGCTAGCTACTCAGAATGGTGTAAATCCGGTGCTGCTATGCAGTTATTATAGGCTACTTTGGCAAAAGGTAGCAACTCTGCCCAGTTGTTTTGTTGGTAGTTCACATAACAACAAAGGTACTGCTTCAATGCAGCATTCTGATGTTCACGGGCTTCATCTGTTTGTGGATGATGGGAGGAGCTAAGGCTTTGGGAGGTGCCTAAGAGCTTCAGGAACTCCTGCCAGAATTTTGAAGTGAATTGAACACCACAATCTGAGATTATGCCTTTGGGAGCACCATGCAACTAATACACATGTTGCACAAAGAGTTTGGCCAGAGTCCATGCAGATGGGATCTTGGGGCAAACCACAAAGTGGGCTTGTTTAAAGAAAAGGTCCATAATAACCCAAATCACAGTATTTCCAACACTCTCTGGTAGTTCCACAATAAAGTCCATTGATATTTCCTTCCATGGGGCAGTAGGGCTGGCCACAGCTTGTAACAATCCTGGAGTCTTCCCAGACCGCCTTTTGGCTGAGGCATACTGTTGTGGCCTGTCAGCGGCTGGCCCCTTGGCAGCCGAATCAGATGAGGAGGTGGCATGGGAGTCAGGGCCAGCATCAAGGCAATTTGAGAGCTCCGAGGGGGAAGAGGGAATGGAGCTGTCAGAGACAGAGACAGAGGCGGAGCATGGGCCGTCCATCAGCCCTCAGATGGAGAGTCAACAGCTCCCAGGTCTGGAGGTGGCTGATGTTCTGCCCCAGCGACGAGCCACCAATAATACGCACACAGAAACTGCAAAACACTGTTCTTTTACTAATAATAAAGGTCTCCTAATAACATCTTAGGAGCCGTTGAAAACAAAATAAAGGCAGAATAGTCTTTTTCACACCCCCGCTTGTTAATATGTAATCTTAACAGATGGCCGGAGCCCAAGAGATAAATGAGCAGGTCTTACTGTATCTGGCAATACTCCCAGAGCTAGGAATGCAGGAAACAAGACCCGTACTGGAACAAGAACCGAGCAGACTGGAGTCACAAAGATCAAGAGTAATATTAAACGTTTCCTGCAAGGAGGCTACGCGTGATCAGGGCTTAAATAGTCTAAGGGTGTGGCCACTTAGCCTGCAGCTCTACTCTCGAGGAGACCTCCTCCTGAGTAGCCACTCTTGTCTTCTAGCAGCCCTGCATGCCCGAGCATTGAGAAGAAGAGGCTCCTCCTCTTCTTCTTCGGCCCTGATGGGCTCCCCAGGAGAAGTCTCAGCGTGGTCAGAGCTTAAATAGTCTAAGGGTGTGGCCACTTAGCCTGCAGCTCTACTCTCGAGACCTCCTCCTGAGTAGCCACTCTTGTCTTCTAGCAGCCCTGCATGCCCGAGCATTGAGAAGAAGAGGCTCCTCCTCTTCTTCTTCGGCCCTGATGGGCTCCCCAGGAGGTACAGAAGGCCCTGCTTGACTCTCAGCCTCCTCGCTCTCTGACTCGGGTGCCAGGTGCACGGGCCGATGGTACCTCACCACAACCGCCTCATCGTCCTCCTCGCTCTCTGACTCGGGCGCCAGGTGCACGGGCCAATGGTACCGTGCCACAACCACCTCATCGTCCTTGGGATCCATGATCACCTGCACAGGACGCTGGCGGGCCACAACAGCTGATGAGGAAGAGGAGGAACAGCTGGGTCCAGTGCCTGATACATGGATACACAGAAGGCAGAGGAGAACAGTGGAAATCTATTGGCTGGTCCTTGGGACGGAAGAGCCACTGCTGCTAGCGAAGCCCCACCCTAGCTATGGGGATAAAAGGCAGGGGGTGGAGATGAATAGGTATGGCAGACAACTATTCATCTCCCTGCAGGTCCACCATTGATAGCCTGCACTTCCAACTCCTGTCTGGAAATTATCAGAATTCTTCTTGGAATCTGCAGCACCTTCTGAGCATGTGTGTGTGTGTCTCTGCTACTGGAAGAAAGCGAGCACACCTTCCAGGACTTCCTTTGCAAATGTGGGAAGAGAGAGAGAGAGAGACTCCTGGTGTGTTGGGCCAGTTCAGGGGAAAAGGGAGCGAGCGTCACTTTCCACAGGACTTAGAGACTTCGTAGCCTGCTGTGACAGAGCAGCTGCTGGCGCTCCTAATAAAGGGAATGTTTTGTTAACTACAAAGGGCTTGTCGTGTTTGGGAGGCGGGTCAGAACACATACACTGGACAACTGGCCACATAGTTTTCTATGTCCTTTTTCATGTGTGGCCACCAAAATTGATGTTTCACTAAGTGGAGAGTTTTCACAAGTCCAAAGTGTCCCGCCGATTTCGTATCATGGCTACACTATAGAATCAAAACTGGTTGACTCGCCAGAACATAAGAGTTTACTACCCATCCATGCCAAACTGTCTGTCACTGAGAGTTCATCTTTATGTTGCTGGAACCATTCATCCCCTGCCAGAGCCTCTTTAAGTGTCTGTGCTAAATCTCCCGCTATCGGCGTTGTTGAGGTTTTCTGCTGCCTTGTAAGGGCTGGCACGGCTGGTTGCTGGGAGGGGTTGATAAGAGTTAAGAACTTCCTCCTTGGCACTGTTGTATTGTGGCATCCTGGAGAGGGCATCTGCAAGGAAATTCCCCCACCCCCCGGGCAAATAGCACAGGGTGAAGTTAAAACGATTGAAGTATTGAGCCCACTGAACTTGTTTGGGAGATAACTTTTAAGGGGTTTTGAGCGCCTCCAGATTCTTGTGGTTGGTCCATACTTTGAAAGGGATCTTACTGCCTTTTAAAAATTGTCTCAAAGTGAGGAGAGCCCAGTGGAACACATAGGCTTCTTTCTCCCAGACAGCCCAGCGCCTCTCTGCTTCGGACAGCTTGTGTGAGGTGTAGGCACAGGGTTGTAATTCTCCTTTTGAGTTCTTTTGAAGGAGCACTGCTCCCATGGCCACATTGCTAGCATCCGCCTGAATGATGAACAGCTTGTCAGGGTCAGGGTGTTTTAAGACTGGCTTGGCTGTGAACAGGTGTTTTAGCTTACCAAATGCAGCTTGGCACTCCATTGACCACTTTAAGGGTTGACTTGGCTTGGGTTTGGCGACACCCTTAGTTTTTAAAAGGTTCGTGATGGGCAGGATGATTTGAGCAAAAGAAGTGATAAATTGCCAGTAAAAGTTGGTGAAGCCGAGGAAACTCTGCAGTTGTTTCCTCGTCCGAGGTGCTTCCCAATCTAAGACTGCGCACACCTTTCCGGGGTCCATCTCTACGCCATCCTACGAAATTCGGTACCCTAGGTAGTCTAGTTTTGTTTTATGAAAGTCACATTTGGATAGTTTTGCGTAAAGCTGGGCTTTTCTGAGCTTTTCAAGTACCGCTCTGTTTCACATGTACTAGTTTCACATGTTCTTCCATCGTTTCAATGTAAATCAAAATGTCATCTAAATACACCAAAACTCCTTTGTACAAATGTTCATGCAGGACCTCATTTATCAACTGCATAAAGACGGCTGGGACCCCTTGCAGTCCGAAAGGCAATACCTGAAACTGGTAACAACCCAACGGGCAATTAAATGCAATTTTCCACTCATCGCCTTTCTTGAGTCTCACTTGATAATATTCCTCTCTTAAGTCCAATTTTGTAAAAATCCTCCCCTTGGCAAGGTGTCCCAATAGATATTTCATAAAGGGGAGGGGGTACACGTTTTCCATGCAAATGGCATTTAATCTATGGTAGTCAATGCACATCCTAAGTGACCCGTCTTTTCTCTCTCTAAAGAGCATGGGGGCTGCCATGCGTGACTTTGCCAGTTGAATAAAACCCCTAGCTAGGATTTTGTCAATGAATGTTTGGAGGTCCTCCATTTCCCCAGGTGTCATCGAGTACAGCTTAGGTTTTGGCAGTTTGGCCCTGGGGACAATCTCGATGGCACAGTCTATGGGGCGGTGTGGGGGGGATGTCAGACACCTTTTCACTGAATACCTCAGCCAGATCCCAATACTTTCTAGGACTGGATGGATATGGCCCCTCCCCCGCCTGGGCTTTTCTCGCACCTTCAGCTTTTGCTTTTCTAAGTAGTGGCTCATGGGTGTTTTTTGGCACTTTTGAGCTGGTTTCCTGGTCAGATGGTTTCTTCCGCATCTTCACCCAGTTTCGTTCCCAGTCTATGCAGGGGTTCCACTTTTTCAACCATGCAAGTCCCAGGATCAGGGTTTCAGTCATTCCCAGGGTCACAATGAGTCGGATGGTTTCTACATGGGCCTCTACCCTCATCTCCACCGGTTCGGAGTGTATCCGGCACCAACCCTGCCAACAATCCATCCAGCTGGGTGAAAGCTATGGGTCTTTTTAGTTCCCTTAGTTGCATTCTCAGTTTTCCCACTACACCAGGGCTAACTAGATACCTGGTGCACCCTGGGTCTAGCATGGCCATCAGGTTCCCTTTTCACCCTGAGGAAGCCACCATTATTTCTACCCTAGCAGTCATGGGGAAGATGCTGCCACTTACCATCAGGTCGTCTTCCCCTTCGCTGTCACTCTCGAGTGCGGCTGGGGTGTTCTTGGTCAGAGTTCCCTCCCCCTTGCTGGATGGTGGGGTGAACTCTATGACTTCCACTCCTTTGCAACCACCTTCTTTTGGTTTTGGTAAGCTCTTCCCCTTCTTCGGTTGGCCCCGGGGCTGGGGAGCAGTCATCAGGTGTGGTGCTTGACACTTGGCTACTCTGTGCAGTTCCTTGCTGCAGCAGAAACACATGGGCCTTGACACATTTTGCCCGTGTTGGCAGGGGCTGTGCCTCCTCTTCCTCCTCTCGAGGCAGCTCGCTTCTTGGGTGGATGGTGACCTCGGCTCTCTCATTCCACATCCTCATGGAACCCCATCAGATAGATTTCTACTTCACTGGTGAGATGACACCACGGTCGTAGGGTTCGTGGCATCCCTCAGGATAGGCAGGTGTGGTACACCTCCTGTCAGCTAGCTAGTTGCTTGCTGCCATGGAAATGGGGGGGGGAGCTCAGTGGAGATTTTTTCTTTGCAGCTTTGCAACTACTGGTCTGAGTTTTGCTTATCTCTCCAAGGTCATTTCTTATAGCTTTGGTATGCCAGAGACGATGGACTTGAATCAAAGACTTTCTCAAAACATTTCCTGGACGGTGCCTGCCCTTTGGTTGCCTAGCTACAAGGGGGTTGGCCTCTAGGGTTTGTTTGAATTTTGGGCTTTGCGCGCTTTTGCCTCAGATCTTGCCTGACTTAAGTTGCATTCAGTTATTTCCTAGTAAAAGTACCTTTTCTCTAAATCTATGGAGCTAAGGGTCTTTATTTCCTAGGGATTGGACGGAGGTAGCCCTGACATTAGGAAAGATCTGCTTTAACGGTCAACCCGGAGACAGCAGTCTACCGTTGGGACTGAGCATCCAATGTCCAACCACGGGAGCGAGGTATAGGAAACCGGAGCTACGGCCAGCTCCCCCACCAGACCGCACCATGCTCAAAATGAGGCAGAATGGCAAGAGGAGCTGGACTTCAACGAGAAGCCTATTAGTCCCAGATGGTTGCTGGGTGTGGGGTAAAGGCAAGACCCCCCTCTGGAGGGAAGCCTGGAGGAGGCCATGCTGAACCAGGCCCTGTTCCTGATACAAAAGGCAATAGGGAGTCAAAGAGCCTGGAAAACTCTTGCACGGATGACTACTCAGGCTCCCTGGGTCACCCCAGGCCAAGCCGTGGATGGAGCTGCTACGGAGGTGACCGTACCACCACTGGTGGCAGCTGCTGCACAAGCCCCTCCGTTTGCAGGGTCCACTCCTCAGAGGCACCAAACTCCAAGGGTCCCAGCTTTGGGGGTGAAATATGGGGGAGACCCTAAGCAACTGGGGTTCTTCCTGGCACAGGTCTGGAACTACATGCAGAAGTATGGGGCCGAACTGGGGACAGGAGCAGCCCGAATAAGACCCGTGACCATGGCACTGGAGGGTACAGCTGCCAAGTGGATGGTCTTTCTCCACAATGACAACGCCCTCAACTGTGGAACTATGACCACTTTATGGCAACCCTTCGCCAACGGTTCGAGGACCCACTGGCAGAGCGCAAGGCTCAGGCCCAAATGAAGGCCATCACCCAAGGGCGGCGGTTGGTGGCTGCGTTCCGAGAGTTGGCGTGCCGGCTAGCCACATGGCCTGAATACATCCTCATTGACTGCTTCAAAGATGGCCTCAACAACATCTACCACACCTGCATCTTGCATGGGGCCCCGTACACCCTACAACACTGGTATGTGTTAGCAGGTGAAGTAGAGATCAACCTTGCCTGGGACCAACACCGGGGCCCCCCACGGATGGTGTAAGTCCTTCCCTCCTACATGTAAAGGAGCCCTCAGGACCACAAAAAGCAATGCCAGACGTAGACCGAGGTCCACAGCGTGCTTCAAATGTGGGAAGGAGGGGCACTGGACTGCGGCATGCCGATCCAGCAAGCCCAACCTCAAAGCCGCAACAACTCTGGGGGAAAAGGCAATGAAGCCAGCTCCAAGGACCCAGGAAACAGCGTTGAAAGACGTGGAGGTCGTAGAGTTCACCCCTCCTGGACCTCAGGGGTTGGGAGCTCCGACCAGCTCAGGTGAGAGTGAAAGTGTCAGGTCCCTATCAGAACGCTGCCATTCTGGAAGGGAGGGGGGAGGCATTGTGGGCCACATAGTTTGCATGCTTTCACTTTGCTGTAGCTGTAGCTGTAACTGCTTGGGAGCTTAAAGGGAGGGGGAGTTGACACCATCTGTAGCGACTCCCTCTGAACCGGTTCGGGCCGGGTATCCAAGGTCACAGTGCCCCGAGGACGAACTCTTCTCATCATCCAGCCTCGGCGATTTCCAAAACACCTTTGTGGCATATTATTGGCTACTGATGAACACGGGGTATCAGGGTGGGGGGTTGAAGGGGAAAAGTTAGCCTAACGCTTTGCGCCTGAATTTCAGACTCCGCCTGACTTCTCTGGAATCACTATCTCTCAGTAAAAGTTCCTTTTGAAATGTAAACTGTTTCAAGAGTTTTACTTTCTTGGGAAGGTAGTTGAGGCAGGTCCTTACATTAGGCGGAGTCTGCAAATTGGTCAACCCGGAGAGGCACCCGCCCTACCATGGGGACTGTGCAAACGATGTCAGCCCAAGGCAGCGATCAAGAAGAAACCGAATGCTGGGGTGAGACTTCAGCCAAACCTCAGCTGGCCGCAAGCTCCGATGGATGGAGGGAGGAAGCTGTCAGCCTGGGAGACTCAGCCAAGCCTAGATGGTCCATAGGCATTGGGAAGAAGGACAACTGGGAAAGGAGAATGAAAGGAGTCACCCTCACCAGAGGCAGTCATTGGAAAGGATGGAGAGAGGAGCTGGCAATGCTGGAGGACAAGGAGGACGAGAAGGATGAACCCAACTATGCCAATCTCCTCATGAGGCAAGCCATGCGATTCATGATGGATGCTTTTCAAAATCTGAAAGCAAGAGAGGCCCAGGCTCGCATGTCAGGGAGCAACGGATGTCAGAACCAGCTGGAGGACGGGGATGGGGAGCCCTTATCCCTGGACACCCCGGCGGCAGTGATAGTCACCCCGGCGGGGGCAGCAGCAACAGTGGGGACCCCGCAGAGAGACGCAGGGGCAGAGAATGCCCCGAGGCTGGGAGACAGTGCAGCCCCTCACAGGCGGAAGCCCCCCCCCCTCAGTGTGAAATTTGACAGAGATTTGGGATTTGACGGAGCAACTGGGATTTTTCCTAGCCCATGTTCTCACCTAAATGCCGGAATATGGAAACTAAATCCCTACTGAGGGGGCTAAGGTCTGAGTCATTACTCTAGCCTTGGAGGGGCTGCAGCCAGATGGATGGTATCGGAACGCTGCCATTCTGGAAGAGAGGGGGCTCTTCTCATCATCCAGCCTCGGAGATTTCCAAAACACCTTTGCGGCATATCATTGGCTACTGATGGACATGGGGTATCAGGGTGGGGGGTTGAAGGGGAAAAGTTAGCCTAACGCTTTGCGCCTGAATTTCAGACTCTGCCTGACTTTTAAAGATTTGGCATAAAGTAGCCAAAAAAGAGGAAAAGATCCCAAAGCCCAGGGGCAGGAAAACCAAAGAGCAAAGGGAGCTGGGGGTAGTGGCTCAGGAACACCCAATAAGTGAGTCCAGAATCCTGAATGAGTATTGGGATTTACGAGATGTGTTTAGTGAAAAAGGCTCTGACACGCTCCCGCCCCATTGCCCCACAGACTGCAGTACTGAAATCCTTCCCTGGGCTAAACTCCCAAAACCTAAACTTTACTCAATGTCTCCACATGAGCTAGGAGAGCTTCACACCTTCATAGTGAGAGAAAAGGAATATATCTATTGGAAAAGTGGCAGGTAACAAAGCCTAGGAGTGGGCTTGTAGGCCTCACTGAACCAAAGCTTTAAACTAATTACCAGAAATATTTCTAATGTGCTGACTTGTGTGATATGTTTCTGCAAAGTATGTACTTGTACGGATATATTTAAAGCAGGAAGGATGAGACGGTGGGAAATGAGGAACTGAAAGTAACAAATGACTGAGAGCTTCAAATGTACACGGGTGTTTGCAGAAAGTGACGGTCAGTAAGAAAGTAAGAAAGAACAAGGAAGTGAAACTATGGAATGCGTATGTCAGTAAAAAAGAAGGTATAAGAAATGTGGCTTGAGATGAGAATGGTGTCCTTTGCCCAATAGCAATCCTTGCTAGGAACTGCTATATCACTGAAGCCCATTGCAATGGTTTGACAATGTGAGTTTTCTGTTGTTATTATATCTTTTGCTTCTTTCTTTTGTTCCAAATTATTAGAAACAATAAACCTCTGATCTTAAAGTAAGATTGATTGCTTGTGGTTTGTCTTCGTTTCTTTTATTAGAATTTTCCTATGACAGATTGGTGCATTTGGCCGGGAAAGGACAGTTGCTGGAAGAGACCTGGTGTCCTTCTGGGATTTCTTGTTCCAGGTAACCAGCCCGCTCCTTCCGAGCACCCACAATCTACTTTGGATCAGAGGTAAGCTGGAAGTTCCCTCTTTGGGGACATAGAGTAGTTAGATAAGGAAGTTGCTGTGGTTTAGTTAGTTAGCTAAGCCTATCCCACAATTTGGCTGCAAGGGAAGGGTCACGCCTGGACTTGCTTTACGGCAGGGGTGTCAAACTCAAGGCCCAGGGGCCGGATCCAGCCCACAAGGTGCTTAGATCTGGCCCGCGGGGCCGCTCTGGAAATAGCAAAGGACCGGCCTGCAGTGCCTCTGCCAGTGAAAACGGAGCTCGGGAGGGCTGCATGCGGCCTTCCCGAGCTCCATTTTCACTGGCAGAGGGTTGCAGGAGGCCGTCACAGCCAAAAATGGAGCTCAGGAGCCCGTTTTCGCTTGCAGAGCACTCGGGTCACCACAGGAGCCCCCAAAATGACTGACGTTGAGCTGGCCACACCCACCCTGGTCACGCTCCCCCCCCCCAGGTCGAACACAACCCTGATGCGGCCCTCAATGAAATCGAGTTTGACACCCCTTGTCAGGGTTCCAAGTAACACCCCCAGCAGAAGTAAAACTCCAAGGCAAGCATTCTCCTCAAAGTTCCATTTTATTAGAGATGTCATATTGGCACATCTGGGAAAACCCAAATCTGAAAGGCTTCCGGGTTTTCCCCACCCAAATCAAAATCAAAGTTCCTTCCCCTGCACCCACATGTCCATCACATGGTCCAATCATGCCCCTGTCCCAACTGGAGTCGCTTCCCATTCACGCCTCTCCAGGTGCAGGCTGAACGTCCTTGACTCCCAGGGAAAAGAATGTTGTTATGGCTATACATCTCACCCTGTCTCCATCCACCACCACCCCTCCCGTTTCCCACAGCATGCCCATCCACCAAGTGTGGCAGCCCTGAAGATCCAAAGTAAAAGATGGCCTTCAGGGCTGACAGCCGATGAGCGTGTCCTGAAACGAGATAAATGTAGGAGGTTAGTCCAGTCAGTCCCTAACCACCTCTTCCCCTCCCCCCCCCAGGAGAACCCTTTGGCTTATTAGGGAATTTATTGTGGAATTGTTTCACTAGCCTATCTGCCTTCACATCCCAGCTCTTAACCCAGATAGCTTCAGACAAAGGGTATCCTTTCCAATGGACTAAATACTGCAAACGACCCCTATGCAATTTGGAGTCCAAAATTTTCTTAACCTCATAATGGGTTTCCCCTTGCACGACCATCGGTTTAAGCGCTGGGCGGTCCTGTGGTCTCAGTCTTGAACTAACAGCAGACTTCAGCAAGCTGCTGTGGAAGACTAGATGCACTTTCCCTAATAGGCGTGGGAGGTTAAGTTGAACTGTTACCGGGTTAATTACTTTCACTATTGAAAACGGTCCTACGGACTTAGGTCCTAGCTTTCTGCTGGGCAATTTCAATTTAATGTATTTGGTGGACAGGTAAACGCGATCTTCCACGTGAAAGGGGGGTTGAAGAGATCAACGTTTATCTGCTTGATTCTTGTATGCGTCTGCTGCCTCCGCTAGTGCTTTCTTGGTGTTTTCCCAACCCCTCTTGAGCGACTCCATCCATTCGGCTAGAGCAGGGGTCGGCAACCTTAAAAACTCAAAGAGCCATTTGGACCCGTTTCCCAGAGAAAACAAAACACCCAGAGCCACAAAACCTGGGTGGGCGTGGCCAACTCGACGTCACTCCCACCGAGTCACGTGACACCCCCCCAGCTACGCCTACCCAGGTTTTGTGGCTCTATTTCTTTTCTATGAGAAACAGGTATCTCTCTCTCTTTCTCTCTCTCCAATATCTCTCCCTCCCTCTCATCTTTCTTTCTCTCTTTCCCTCTCCCCATCTCTCTCTCTCTCCCTTCCTCCCCACCCATCTCTCTCTCCCTCCCTCATCTCTCTCTTTCTCCCATCTCTCTCCCCTTCTCTCTCTGTGTGCTGAGGAACGATCGCCACCCCCCGCGAAGGCTTCTCTTCGGGCGATCCTCCTCCCCCTCTCGCAACTCCCTGGCTGGCTGTGGCGCGCACGGGGAGACCCTCCTCAAGCGAGCGTCAAAGCGCAGCAAAGGCGCACGTGGAGGGTGGGCGGTTGCTCGCTTAAGGAGGGTCTTTGGACGCGGCTTCTCTCCTGCCCTAAGGATCCGGCCATTGCCTTGCTGTATCCCATCCTGTCTCCCCCCCCCTCAGCTCTTTGGCCGAGCGAGGAGGGCGTGAGCTCCAGCCTGAAGCGGCAGGAAGCGAAGGCTGCCTTAAAGCAAATGTGGTGTGAAGGCAGCTACAGGGCCACTTCTCTCCTGTCGTAAGGATCCGGCCATCCTCTTGCCGTGCGCCCCCCCCCCGCATGAGAGGAGAAGGAGGGGGAGGAGGGTCGCCGGACCGAAGGTAGCCTTCGCTTCCTGCTGCTTCGGGCTGGAGCTTACGCCCACCCAGCTCGGCCGAAGAGCTGCGGGGGAGGGGGACGGGACGGGACACGGCAAGGCAATGGCCAGATCCTTAGGGCAGGAGAGAAGCCGCATCCAAAGACCCTCCTTAAGCGAGCAGCCGCCCGCCCGCCCTCCACGCATGCCTTTGCTGTGCTTTGGCGCTCGCTTGAGGGACTCCCCACGCATGCGCACCCTCCTGGCCCTGCCACAGCCAGCCAGGGAGTCGCAAGAGGGGGAGGAGGGTCGCCTGAAGGAAAGCATCCGCCGGGGGTGGCTATGTTCCTCAACCAGCGCTGGAGAATCAGCCCCACCCGGTTCTCCATTCCCGCCGTCGCCCTTACCTTCTCAGGCCAGGTGAGGGAGGGGAGGGCGAGGCCAGCCAGTGATGGGACAGGCAGCCACAGCAGGGGGCCCAAAGAGCCGCATGCGGCTCCGGAGCTGCGGGTTGCTGACCCCTGGGCTAGAGTCATGGAGGAGGGCGGCACTTAGCAATAGCACTTAGACTTATATACCGCTTTACAGTGCTTTACAGCCCTCTCTAAGCGGTTCACAGAGTCAGCATATTGCCCCCAACAATCTGGGTCCTCATTTTACCCACCTCGGAAGGATGGAAGGCTGAGTCAACCTTGAGCCTGGTGAGATTTGAACTGCTGAACTGCAGCTAGCAGTCAGCCGAAGTAGCCTGCAGTACTGCACTCTAACCACTGTGCCACCTCGGCTCATACTTGATGTATCTGAGCTGCATTCCAACCAGCAGAGTCAGTCTTTTTAAATCTCCACAGATATTCCAGTTCTACTTGGGGTACTGGATGCCCTTCAACAACTGTTCCATGTTTTTCTATGTATCTTTCCTTTGTGCAGCATAGACAACAGGTACTGAAGGGTGTTCATTGCCATTGTGTAACAAACAGCCTTGAGGCTTACACTGATGAATCAATAAAGAGATGCCATTCTACTGGGTGATATGAACAACCCAAAACTATGAACAAACCATCAATGTCAGTACAGAGAACGAGGTTGTGATACTGCCATTCAAGTGGGGAGGGGACCCCGGATTCTTTTACTCACTTATTGCTCTCATCCTGTTTTCCTATGTATCCTGTAATTCCCTAGTTTATAACTTTTACCCTGTCACCTATTCTGCCCTGTGCTTTGATTTACCTTGGGGGATGTACAAGGGGGCAGGGCCATCTGTTTTCTCTCAGTTTGGAAGCCTCACAGAGGAAGTGCATGGGAACGACTCCTTATCTCTTTCTCAGGATGACCGTTTCCATATCTTCGCACCTGTGGATTGGCTCATTCAACATCAAACAGAGGAGGGGTTTCTAACCACTTTATCCTAATGGAATTGCCTGGGGGGGAACTCAGACCCTGCTTTGCATTGTCTTGCATTCACTTCCTTTCAATAAAAGTTTCCTTTTGAAATGCTAAAATTTCGAGACTCCATGCTTTCTTGAACAGGAGGGAGAGGCAAGACCTTACATAAAGCAGGGTCTGCAAAAGTGGTCAACCCGGAGAAGCAAACTCGCTCTATCAAGGGGACACTGCAAACAATGTCCGAGCAAAGCGGCGAGCAAGGAGAAGGAGAATGCTGGGGTGAGACCCCCACCACCACCCAGCCAGAAGCCAGCTCCTTCTGCCCCATCGAAGACATCGAAGAAGGTTTGGAGGCCCCCACGAAGCCCAGATGGTCGATCAGAGTGGGGAAGAAAGATAACTGGGACGGAAGAACCCGAGGAGTCACCCTCACCTGGGGCAGTCAACAACCGGGCTGGAAATGCGAGCTGGAAGCCCTGTCTGACCAGGAAGAACAGATCGAAGAACCGGCCGGAGATGACCGCCTCAAAAGAAACGTTATGCGGTTCGTGATGGAGGCTTTTGAAAACCTCAGAACCAGGGGGGAATTAGATCGACACCAGAGAGGCAGCAGCAGCAGCAGCCAACGAGGCTGGGGCCGCCGCTCCGAATCCAGCAGCAGCAGGCCAAGCAGACCCAGCAGGGGCGGCAGCAGCCATTCAGGTGAACCCACCCCACGCAGCACCAGCCCTTGCAATCGTTCCTGGCCAACCCAGAGCGCCACAACTGGAGAGGAAGACACCCCCCCTTGGGAGTGAAGTATGATGGCGACCTGCAGCAACTGCGGTTTTTCCTGGCACATGTCCTCACGTACATGCAGGAGTACGGGAGGGATTTCCAGACCCAGGGTGCTCGGGTCCGAGTCGTCACCTTGGCCCTGGAAGGGGCAGCTGCCCATTGGATGGTGACCCTCCACAACACAGACGCCCCTGATCTGCGGAACTTCGACCGATTCATGATGGCTCTCCGCCGCCGATTTGAAGACCCCTTTGGCAGATCGCAAAGCTCGCGATTGCATCAGAAGCATGGAACAGGGGCGCCGGCCGGTAGCTGAATACACTGAAGAGTTCAGAGACCTTGCCTGCAGAGTGGACTGGCCGGAAGACATCATAGTGAGCTGGTTCAAAGATGGCCTGAATGACGACCTCTACCATGCCTGCCTGGCTCGAGGGGCCCCAGACCGCCTGCACAACTGGTACATCCTGGCAGAAGAAGTGGAGATTGACATGGCCAGAAACCAGTACCGAGGGGGAGATTCCTACCCCAGGGGAAGCGAGAGCCATTCAAGCCGCAAACCACCCTGGCACCGAGATCATCTGCCTGCTTCAAATGTGGAAAGGAGTGGCACCATGCAGCTGAGTGTCATTCAAAAACTCCCGCTCTAAAGCCAGAATGCCTGTCCGGAGGAAAGCCCGCGAAAACAACCCCCCGTGGAAAAGACACCACACTGAGAAGTGGAGAGGCCGCGGAGTTTTCGCCCCTCGCAAAATCGGGGGAAGGAACTCTGGCATCACCTGGGGAGGAATCCGGCCCATCCGAGAGCGACCCTGAAGAAGACCCGCTGGTAAGCGAACCAATTGAGCCACTCACCCTGCCCCTAAGACTATTCGTCCCCAGTCGGGGGAAAAGAGTGAAAATCTCAGCCCTCTTGGACTCAGGGTGCACCCGGTATTTGATTAGCCCAACCCTGGTGGGAAAATTGGGCATACGCTTGCGGAACCTAAAAACCCCCATCGCGTTCTGCCAGTTAGATGGGTCAGTCGCAGGGGGGGAACCGGCCATTTTTGCCACAGAACCTCTGGACATAGCAATGGGGACTCATGATGAGAGACTCACTTTCATTGTGGCACCCGGAATGGAATGGCCACTAGTTCTAGGGCTCACCTGGTTGAGGAAGTGGAACCCCAGAGTAAACTGGAAGCAGGGGACTCTAAGATTTCAATGGGGAGTGACTGGACCCGATGGCCAAAGGGAGGAACTGGGGGGAGACCCAAACAAAGAAGCAGCGATGACGGGAAAGGCCGCGCCAGACCAGGGCATCCCCAGGGATCTACAAGGATCCTACAAGGATCTAGCTGAGGTGTTCAGCGAAGAAGGCTCCGACGAGCTCCCCCCCCACCGCCCCACAGACTGCGCTATTGAGAGCCTCCCAGGGGCCAAACTACCAAAACCAAAAATGTATAGCATGTCCCCCAGGGAACTCGAGGAATTGAGAGCCTTCATAGATAAAAACCTGGCAAGAGGTTTCATCGAACCCACACGACCAAAAATTGCCGTCCCGGTGCTATTCCGAGAGAAGAAAGATGGGTCTTTGCGCCTTTGTGTAGATTATAGAAATTTGAACACTGTGAGTGTGGAGAATGTGTACCCCCTCCCCCTCATGAAAGACATGTTAGCCCACCTCTCCAAAGGAATTTTTTTTTTCAAAACTGGACTTAAGAGAGGCTTACTACCGAATCAGGATTAGGGAAGGGGACAAATGGAAAACAGCTTTTAACACTCCTTTGGGGTGTTACCAATTCAAAGTGCTCCCATTTGGATTACAAGGCGCCCCTGCCGTGTTTATGCAACTGATAAACGAGGTGCTCCATGAGCACCTGTACAAAGGGGTTCTGGTGTACTTAGATGACATTTTAATATACACAGAGACAAAAGCCGAGCACGTAAAGCTTGTCCGAGCGGTCCTAAACAAACTCCGCGCTGCAAAACTTTACGCAAAACTTTCCAAATGTGAACTCCACAAAGATAGAATTGACTACCTGGGATATAGGATTTTCCATGAGAGCGTGGAAATGGACCCAGGGAAAGTGCAAGCAGTGATCAACTGGGCTCCTCCCCCACCCGCACCTGCAAACAACTACAAAGCTTCCTGGGGTTTGCAAATTTTTACCGGCAATTTATCCCAGCATTTGCACAAATTGCACTCCCAATTATTAACCTACTGAAAACAAAGGGGGGGGGGGACAAACCGAAACCAAAGCAGCCCATAAACTGGACCATGGAATGCCAGTCAGCATTCGATAGACTGAAACAATTGTTCTCAGCCGAACCAGTCCTAAAACACCCAGATCCAGAACAGCCGTTCATCATACAGGCAGATGCCAGTGACGTAGCAGTCGGAGCCGTCCTACTCCAAGAAAACGAGCAGGGCCAACTGCATCCCTGTGCATACACATCTAAAAAACTAACCGACACTGAACAGAGATGGGCTATCTGGGAGAAGGAGGCTTTTGCAGTACGGTGAGCTCTCCTTACTTGGAGGCATTTCCTAGAGGGGAATAAAATCCCTTTCGAAGTCTGGACTGATCATAAAAACTTAGAGGCCCTAAAAACCCCACGGAAACTCTCCCCAAAACAAGTTCGCTAGGCTCAACACTTCAAACAGTTCAATTTCAACCTAAAATACTTCCCTGGGGGGAAAAACATTTTAGCAGATGCACTGTCCAGAAAGCCTCAGTTTAATAGTGGGAAACCTGAAGTGATCAAACCCCTGCTCCCAGCCTCTCAACTGGCAGCCAATGTGATGACCAGGGCGCAAGCTAAACAAGAACCACTAACGGACAATGCTACCACTCAGGCATTTAAAAAAGCCCTACAAACCGATGACTGCTTCCTAGCCCATAAAAACACCTGTTTAATTAAAGATGAGTTAGCCTGGGTGGGAGGAAAATTATACATCCCAGCTAGTCAGAGAATTCCTCTCATGCAAACATGCCACGACTCCAAACTGGCTAGTCACTTTGGCTTCGTGAAAACCCTACACCTTATCAAAAGGCAATTCTGATGGCAATCTCTTAAGAAAGACATTGAAAGCTATGTTGCCAGTTGCCCTATCTGTGCAGCAGCAAAGAGGAGACAAGGGAAAAACCCCGGTCTTTTACAGACAGTAGCCGAGCCTTCAGCACCCTGGAGAGATCTCTCTATGGATTTTATTGTAGTTACCTGAAAGTGGGGGGAATACTGTTATCTGGGTCGTAACAGACCTTTTCTCCAAGCAGGCCCACTTCGTTCCCTGCCAAAAAATCCCCACTGCTAAGGCACTCGCCAAACTGTTCCTGCAGCATATCTATCAACTACATGGGGCCCCACAAAGGATAATATCTGATGGGGGGGGGGTGTCCAATTCACTTCAAAGTTTTGGAAGGCCTGTTTGGACCTTCTCGGAACCGGCCAGGGCCTAAGTTCTAGTCAACATCCTCAGACTAACGGATTGACAGAGAGACTGAACTCGGTTCTGGAACAATATTTAAGATGCTTTATTAACTATCAACAAGATAACTGGACTGACCTCCTGCCTTTTGCAGAAGTTGCCTATAATAACTCTGTGCACTCTAGCACTGGGTTCACCTCATTTCAAGTTGCCACTGGCCAGGACT
>QLTV01003485.1:397078-407333 GCA_003457575.1 Thermophis baileyi
TACCAAACACCTGGCCAGTAGTGAGACTAACCCTGAATGAGGCTAGAGCCGCTTTTAAAGCCCAAGATGACAAAAGAAGGACAGAACCAAACCCATTTAAAATAGGTGATAAGGTTTAGCTGTCCACAAAATTCCTACAATCCTTACAACCCTCAAAGAAATTGGGACCCAAATTCATAGGGCCTTTCCCAATCACTAGAATCATCAACTCAGTAACGGTAGAATTACTATTCCCCAAGACACTTAGACAGGTCCACCCAGTTTTTCACTGCAGCCTATTGAAACCCGAAATTACATCCTCTTTAAGGCCCCAAGAAAACGCTCCTCCGACCCCTATTATGGTCAAAGGGGAACAACACTTTGAAATCAAAGAGATCCTTGACTCCCGCACCCACCGGGGTTCAACTCAATACCTAGTCTCCTGGAGACATTTACCCCCCTCACAAAATGAGTGGGTAGCTAAGAAACGTGTTAGGGCCCCTGCATTGCTGAAAAAGTTTCACTCGAAGTATCCTAACAAACCAAACTAACTCTCTCTGATGTTCATCTTTCTGTTCTCTCTTACAGGTAATCCCCTCATTTTTTTGAAGGGGGGGGGCAGCATGTCAAATCCTTATCGTGATACTGCCATTCAAGTGGGGAGGGGACCCCGGATTCTTTTAGCCACTTATTGCTCTCATCCTGTTTTCCTATGTATCCTGTAATTCCCTAGTTTATAACTTTTACCCTGTCACCTACCCTATGCTTTGATTTACCTTGGGGGATGTACAAGGGGGCAGGGCCATCTGTTTTCTCTCAGTTTGGAAGCCTCACAGAAGAAGCGCATGGGAATGACTCCTCATCTCTTTCTCAGGACGACCGTTTCCACAACATCTTCGCACCTGTGGATTGGCTCATTCAACATCAAACTGAGAGGAGGGGTTTCTAACCACTTTATCCAATGGAATTGCCTGGGGGGGAACTCAGACCCTGCTTTGCATTATCTTGCATTCACTTCCTTTCAATAAAAGTTTCCTTTTGAAATGTTAAAGTGTCGAGAGTCCATGCTTTCTTGAACAGGAGGGAGAGGCAGGACCTTACAGCGGCTCTCTCAGAAACTCGGGCATGGGAACAAATTCCATGCCGCTAGTGACTTGAAAGGGGGTTAGTCCGGTGCTGCTATGCACTGCGTTGTTGTAAGCCACTTCTGCGAAAGGCAGCAGATCTGCCCAGTTTTTTTGTTGGTAATCTTCTGACCTAGGCTTCCTGATAAATCATAAAACACAAATGTAGTCCCAAAAACCTCTTTTTATTTCATCAACGGCTGTAAATTATGTTCATTCACAGCCGTAATAACTCCCAAACAGTTTTAATTAGTCCGACAGAAGTATGCCACAGTCTTTCAGGAGAAAGTTGATAACAGCGTCCCTTGACACGCTGCCAAAGACCTAATTGGCAAGTAGCTTTGCAAGGCCAAATGGAGCACAGAGTCAAAACGGAGCTGCTGAGTTACACCAACCAGAATCAACCAAGTTGCTTCCTGCAACGCTCACATCCGTTTGCTCCTCTTTTATGTCCTATGGGAGGGGCCAATCATCTCCAAGTCTTACTCCCAAGTAGCCCTTTTCCTCCGTAACTGTTCTTGCCTTCTGGCAGCTCTGCGCATGTGTGCATTGGGAACAGGCTCCCCGTTCCTCTGCCTCGCTCATGTCAGCCTCTGGAGGCTCTGGAGTCAGCACAGACCTCCCAGATGGCCCGGGCTGGATCACTGCCTCTGACACCGAGCCTTCTCCAGACTCCAGGCCTGGCCCATGTTCCTCCCCAGCCTCCTCGCTGTCTGACTCTGCTGCCAGCTCCGCAGGCCGCTGGCGGACCACAACAAGTAATCCACATAGCATCTTATGTACTGCTCTACCATGGCGTTCGTACGTTCTGCGGCTCCATTCGTGCTCAGATGAAAAGCCGAGCTAAGTCCTTGAGTCGACCCGATGGATTTCAGGAATTCTCTCCAGAATTTAGCGGTGAATTGAACGCCTCTGACGGAGATTATCCGACGGGACACTCCGTGCAGTCAGTAGATCTGCTTGATGAACATTTTAGCCAGTTTCCTGGCCGAGGGTAACCTGGAGCAGGCAGTAAAGTGGGCTTCCTTAGAGAATAAGTCAATCATAGTCCAGATGACTGTATTCCCCCGCTCTCTGGGAGCTCGACTATAAAATCCATAGCTATCTCCTCCCAGGGCCGGCTGGGGTCAGCTACTTGTTGGAGAAGTCCAGGAGGTCTTCCTGGTCTCATCTTCATAGTGGCACAAGTAGCACAACTTTTTACATAGTCCTCCACATCGGCTTTCATCTTCGGCCACCAGAACTGCCTCCGGGCTAAGTGGAGGGTTTTTAGGAAGCCGAAGTGCCCAGCCAGTCGGGAGTTGTGGCTGCGCTGCAAGACTTGCAGCCTCAAGCTGGTGGGGATGTATAGTTTGGACCCTTTCCAAGCTAGTCCCTCTCTCATGGTCAGGATGTCCTGGTTTTCATTAAACCACTGATCGGCTGGGAGTGCGGCTTTTAGCGCGGCTGTCATTTGCTCTGGTCTGGGGTCGTTTTGGCATTTGGTTTGGCCCCTGGTGGTGACTTGCGCAGCTTGTTGAGAAGGGGGGGATGATCGCATGGACGACTTCCTCCCTCAGACTATTGAATTGTGGCTTTCTGGATAGTGCGTCTGCTAGCAGGTTTTTTCCCACTGGGATGTATTTTAGCTCAAAGTTGAACCGTTTAAAATACTGCACCCAGCGGACTTGTTTGGGGAAGAGCTTTCGGGGGGGGGCGGTTTAGGGCCTCGAGGTTTTTGTGATCAGTCCAGACCTCAAAAGGCACTTTACTCCCCTCTAAGAAGTGCCTCCAGGAAAGGAGAGCCCAGCGGACTGTGTAAGCCTCCTTCTCCCATATTGCCCACTGTCTCTCGGTGTCGGTGAGTTTTTGGGACACATACGTGCAGGGCAAGAGCTGACCCTGTGGGTCCTTTTGCAAAAGCACCGCTGCCACGGCTACGTCACTGGCGTCAACTTGAACAATGAACTGTCGCTCAGGGTCAGGGTGCTGAAGAATCAGCTCCTTGGTGAAGAGTCTTTTTAATTTTTTGAATGCTTTTTGGCAATCTAGTGACCAGGCCAGCAGTTGGGTTGGACGCGGTTTCGTAAGGGGGGGCTGTTTTCAGTACTTCCATCAGGGGTAGGGCTACTTCTGCAAAAGCTGGAATGAAACTTCTATAGTTTGTGAACCCCAGGAAGCTCTGGAGTTGCTTGCGGGTGCGTGGGGGTTGCCAGTCCAGCACCGCTTTCACTTTCCCTGGATCCATCTCGATCCCCTCAATTGACGCTCGGTAGCCCAAGTAGTCTAGGGAAGTCTTATGGAACTTGCATTTGGAAAGTTTCGCATAGAGCTTCACGGCTAGGAGTTTTTTCAGTACCTGCCGCACTAATTTAATGTGTTCTTCCAGTGTCTCACTAAATATGAGAATGTCATTCAGATAGACTAGGACCCCCTTGTACAGATGTTCATGCAGCACCTCATTGATTAGCTGCATGAATACTCTGGGGGCCCCTTGGAGCCAAAATGGCATGACCTTAAATTGGGAGCTGCCCAGCGGGCAGTTGAATGCGGTCTTCCATTCATCCCCTTCCTTAATCCGTACCCGGTAGTAGGCTTCTCTTAGGTCCAGCTTGGTGAACACCTTGCCCTTCGCTAAATGGCTTAGCATATCTTTCATTAAGGGGAGGGGGTAAGTGTTCTCCACGCACACGGCATTAATTCTGTGAAAATCCATGCAAAGCCTCATCCCCCCGTCTTTTTTTTCTTTGAACAGCACCGGGGCCGCCACTTTGGATTTGGCAGGCTGAATGAAGCCCCTAGCTAAATTGGCGTCGATGTATTTTCTCAATTCAGTCATTTCTTTAGGGTTCATGGAATACATCTTGGGCTTTGGCAACTTGGCTCCCAGTATGAACTCAATCGCGCAGTCAGTAGTGCGGTGAGGGGGGAGGAAGTTGCAGTCATGCTTGCTAAAGGCACCCATCAAATCCCGATATTCCTTGGGCACCTGGGGACAGCCGGGGAGCCCATCTGTGGCGGCTGCAGCGTTTTCCAGCCGGTCGGTGCCTGTTGGCATTTATTCGGAGGAATTGGCGCCAGTGGGCCAATGCCTATTTTTAGCTTTCAGTAGCCATCTTCCCATGTGATGGTCGGGCCCCACTTGTCCAGCCAAGTGAGACCTAGTATGATCGATTCAGTCATTTTGGGGGCTACTATGAAACGTATGAGCTCCCGGTGGCGTCCCATCTCCAGTTTAACGAGCTCCATGACAAAAGTGGCTGGGGCTCTGCCTATTAGTGTCCCATCGACCTGCTCAAAGCGTATGGGGTGCACCAGGGGTTTTGCGCTTATCCCTAGCTGTTGGACAATTGGGAGGCTGATTAGACACCTGGTGCAGCCGGTGTCTATGACGGCCTCTACGTCTCCCTGGGCCCCAGTTCTTGGCACTACTATCCGGGACTTAATGGAGAAGGGGCGGATGGCTTCACTTACCATCGGATCCTCTTTCCCACTGCTCTTGCTGGCGGAGCCCGGAGTGGGTTCTGAAGCTGAAGTTTCCTCCCCTCCAGCAGAAAGGGGAGGAACCTCAACAGCTTGTTGGGCGATCCTTCCCTTGTCTGGCGGTTTCCTCAGGGTTTTCCTTCCCTGGGGCGCTGAGGGAGTCCGGAGTTGAGGGACTGGGGCTGGAGCCAGGCACTCAGATGCTCGGTGGCTGTGCTGGCCGCATCGGAAGCACTTGATTGTTCCTGGCGGTGCCGGTTGTGGTGCTTCAGCCGGCTATGCAGGGGCTCGGCGACACAGGGCCCTTTTAGCTGGTTTCTCTGGGGTGGGCGGATCTCTAGGTCCATGGCTATGGCCATCCGGTACCAGTCCTGTATGCGGTCCAGGACCCCCCTGTAGGCGCAAGCTTGCCTGAGGTCCTGGTCCAGTGCTTCTTTGAAGTGGTAGACAAAGAGGCGTTCAGGCCAGTCTCTCAATTTTCCGGCCAGCCTTCAGAATTGCCAGACAAATTCTTTTGGGGGTCAGCCCGCTTGCTTCAGGCTTTTGATCTTAGCTTCAGCTTCCTCTCTGTGGGCCGTATCTTCAAATTGGACCCAGAGCAGTTGCACGAACCCATCAGCGTCTTCTAGTTCTGGGGCTCCTTCATCATGTAATTGGGCTATCCACTCCGCTGCCTCTCCCTCCATCATATTGTCAGCAATTGCCGAAACTATATCCTGATCAGTCTGGTACTGGTCCCCATAGCAGTTGAGGTGGGACCAAATCCGGTTCAGGAAATAGGCCAGCTTTCCCGAGGTTCCGTCAAACGTCGCCCTGAACCATGGGGGAGGGGCGGCTGGCGGTGCAGGCTGCGGGGCCGGTATAGGCTGTGGGACCGGAGCTGGCATCCACTGGTACTGTACCCACCCCGGCCGGGGTAAAAGGCCCAGCCAGGGGGGGATTTGGTCGGCTGGAGAGGGGGGGTGTTGGGTCTCGGCAGCACCAACGGTTCCCCCCGCAATCCCAGGCTGGATTGGCCTAGAGGCCCTTGGTGCTGCGCAGCGCCAATTCCTGCAGGAGCTGTCATCCTGGTGGACCGGGCCCGGCAAGAGAGGCTAAGGGGCAATCCGCTTTGTACTGAGTGAAACGAAGTCGAAGCTCCACTCTGGACAGTCACGACTCCTCGGTCCGGGAAGGTGAATGTGGGTTGGGCCAGGACCCAGCCGGGCTGGCTGCTTGGGGGAGGCTGGGCGACGCTGCCCATGCTGAGTTGGTCAAACCGTTCCAGAAGACCCGCTAGCGACTGGCTCTGCAATGGCGGCGGGAAAACCCGTTCCCTAGAATCGCTGGGCTCAGGAGGTCTCGTCATTCTCCACTCGAAGACCCGTGCGCGCTCCGCTCTGCCCATTGCAATCCGGGGCTCCTGAAGTGTCGCCCCGACTGCCAACTCCTGAGACGGCGCGGCTCCCGCAGCTTCGCCCCATTGGGAAGGATCCAGCTGAGATATCTGCCGGGGCGCCAGCTCTTTGGGCCGGGCGCCTCGCCGATGCTCAGCCTCTGCGGCCTCCGCTGCTGCCACCATGCTCTCCGAAAGGGAGTAGATGGTCTCGAGGATGACCTCTGAGCTAGTCCCTGTAGCTCCTTCCGTGGTTGCCGTCTTCTCCTCCATCTTCTCTGCAGTTTCATTCTTTCAACGAGGAAAGCGGCCAGAAATGAGCGAAGCGCTTTCAGTAACAAAAAAAGGGGGGAAGAGAGATTGTTGATCTGAATGAGCTGGATACAGTTTACTATACATACTTTATTGCCTTGACTATTAAGCTAGTAGGTCTAAGCACTTGCTTTAGACATTTGTTCCACCCTTCTTTTATACTATCCCTCTCTTTCTTTAGAAATTGCTTTTCCTAATATGTGGAGAGTTTAACAAAGAATGATCAACCACTCACCACAGGTAACCACCCAAGGCCACAGCTAGCAATAGCAATAGCACTTAGACTTATATACCGCTTTACAGTGCTTTACAGCCCTCTCTAAGCGGTTCACAGAGTCAGCATATTGCCCCCAACAATCTGGGTCCTCATTTTACCCACCTTGGAAGGATGGAAGGCTGAGTCAACCTTAAGCCAGTGAGATTTGAACTGCCGAACTGCAGCTAGCAGTCAGCTGAAGTAGCCTGCAGTACTGCACTCTAACCACTGCGCCACTGTCTACTTATAAACCCCATTTTAACCAGAAGCCCTATTGGAAGCGGCGGCTGGTGCAGTTGAGGCAAGAAGCCAGCCTTATAGAGTGAATCTGTGGTGCTTCCTCTTCCACCCTATAATGGGACAGTCCCATTCCAAGAAGGGCGAGGCCCCTGAAAAGGGCACTTCTGCCTGGTACATTCATGCCCATAAAGGACCTAGTTTTTGTCAATTTTTGTCAGAATGGCATGCTCTTACTGCCCAGGACACCAAACGTCAATTTCCCTTGTCCGGTTCTTTTGATCGTGATAAACTCAATTTTTTACGCTTTCAATTGGATGCAGCTGACAACTCCTTAAAACCAGGTAATTGGTCAGCATTCTTTGTTTGGTATGCAGAAATGGAAAAGCGCCGGCATGATCACCACCTTCAATACTTTAAACACACCAAAGAGACGCTGGAAAAATCTGTCACAGACCTCAAACAAGCTATTTCTGTTATTCGCACAGACGCTGCTGCAGACGCTGCTAAACGCTCCCAGATGCAAGCAGTTAAGCTTTGCCCTTTAGAACCCACCTCTCCTAACCCCCCTGAAGATCCTGAATATGATCTGCTTGAATTTCCAGGACACCCCCATCCCCGCCCTCCTCCTTTGCAAATCCCTGATTTCCAATTTTTGTTTGCCTTTCAATATGATGGTTTGCAACTAACCTGGTGCTAGCTTCCCCAGGGCTATTGCGAATCCTCCTCCATTTTTTCTCAAATTCTGAAGCAGGATTTAGCCAATACAGTATTCCCTATGGAGTCCACCTTTATCCAATATGTAGATGACCTTTTGCTCGCCTCTAACTCTATGGAAGCTAGCTTAGCCGATTCCCTTCTCTTGCTTCAAAGCCTTGCAGCTAAAGGGCACAAAGCTTCTAAATCTAAGCTGCAGCTCTGTCTTCCTCAAGTTACCTACTTCGGAGTGCTTCTTTCCCATGGCTCTCGTTCTATGCTGCCCTCTCGCGTTCAAACTATTTTACAATGTCCTAAACCTAATACCCAGAAGGCTATGCATTCTTTCCTTGGAATGGCTGGCTTCTGTCATCAGTGGATTCCTGCCTATGCTCCTTTAGCTCGTCGTCTCTATGACCTCACCCTCCATGATGCCCCCGAACCTCTTCAGTGGTGTCCCACTGCTGAGTCTTCCTTTCAGCTGTTAAAACAGGCCTTGTTCTCTGCCCCGGCCTTGGGGTTGCCTGACTATTCTAAACCTTTCACTCTTTATTGCCATGAACGAGATTCCTTTGCTCTTGGTGTCTTTACTCAATCTTATTGCTCTGCACAGAGGCCAGTTGCTTATTTTTCTACTGCCTTGGATCCTGTGGCCTCCCCCCTTGCTTACAGGCTGTCGCTGCTGCCACCCTTCTGGTCGAGCAGTCAGCGGACCTGGTTCTCGGCCACACCCTCGTGGTGTCTGTCCCCCATTCTGTTTCTGCTCTACTATCACATACCAAGACTAAATTCCTTTCCACTTCTCGTCTTACTAAGTATGAAGCTTTGCTTCTTTCCTCCCCACATATTTCTTTACGCCGTTGCCCTCCTTTGAATCCTGCCTCTTTACTTCCTATCCCCTTGGACGGGGAACCTCATGATTGTGAGTTCCTTTGCTCTATGCTTTCTAAGACGCGCCAAGATCTTACTGACGTTCCTCTCCCTAACCCTGATTTGCTCTTCACTGATGGCTCCTGCTTCCATTCACCTGACGGAACTTTGGTTGCTGGCTTTGCTGTTTCTTCCCCCTTTGAACCTTTGCTGTCCAGCCCCCTTCCCGGGGTACGCTCCGCACAGGTTGCTGAATTGGTCGCCCTCACTAGAGCTCTCCAGCTGGCAGATGGCCACTCTGCCACCATCTACACGGATAGTCACTATGCCTTTGGGGTTGTACATGATTTTGGCCAGCTTTGGAACCTTCGAGGATTCCTCACAGCCCAGGGATCTCCTATCAAAAATGCTGAATATGTCAAAGACCTTTTGGATGCGCTGCAGCTGCCCTCCCAAGTTGCTATTGTTAAGTGCCTCGCTCATCAGACCTCCTCTGACGTTGTGGCTGTCAGAAATTCATTAGCGGATGCTGCCGCCAGGCAAGCTGCCCTTGCTCCTTTGCCCACCTCTTCTCTTGCTTGGGTATCTGACGCCCCTCCTCCTTCCGCTCCCGCCTCCCTTGACCATCTGGCTGTTGCACAGGCCTCTGCTCCTTCCTCTGAACATAGTGTATGGCGCAACTCTGACTGTACTGTTGATTTTACAGGGGTGTGGCGTCATCCAGATGGCCGCCCTGTTTGCCCACACTCTCTTTTGCCCTATCTTGTTCGTCTCCAACATGGGCCTGCCATGTTGGCCAGGAGGGATTGTCTTCTGCTATCAACAAAGAATGGTTCACTCTGGGGGTTCATGCTCTGGCAAAACATTTTTGCTCTACCTGCATCGTCTGCCAGCAACATATTGGTCGCTCTACCCCCACTCAACCTGGCTCCCATCCTCCACCTTGGGGCCCCTTTGTCCACATTCAGATGGATTTTACTCAAATGCCAAAGTGTTGCTCTTATGAATATGTGCTCGTTCTTGTGTGTATCTACAGTGGTTGGGTTGAAGCCTACCCTTGTGCAAGAGCAGATGCCGTCACCGTTGCTACATGCCTTCTTATGGAATTTTGGCCCTGATTTGGTATCCCTATCTATTTAGGAAGTGATAAAGGTACTCACTTTGCAAACCAGGTAATTAAAGAAATTAGCAAAGCTCTTCAAATACACCAGAAACTCCATTGTTCTTTCCATCCGGAATCATCAGGCCATGTTGAAAGAGTTAACTCAACCCTCAAAAATAAAATAGCCAAACTGTGTGCCGAAACCAATTTGAAATGGCCCGACTGTTTGCCCCTGGCGTTAATGTCTATAAGAATGACTCCATCCAAAACAACTGGCTTATCCCCTTGTTAAGGAATTGTTTATTTTATTTATTTATTTATTTATTTGTCAAACATGTACAAGATAGCAGGTATAGGTATAATCATAAACATAATCAAAGTGAATACAGATAGATGAAGACAATAGGACAGTAGGACAGGGACGGTAGGCACGCTGGTGCGCTTATGCACGCCCCTTACAGACCTCTTAGGAATGGGGTGAGGTCGACAGTAGACAGTCTAAGGTTAAAGTTTTTTGGGTTTGGGGAAGAAACCACAGAGTCAGGTAGTGAATTCCAGGCATTGATCACTCTGTTGCTGAAGTCGTATTTTCTNGACAATAGGACAGTAGGACAGGGACGGTAGGCACGCTGGTGCGCTTATGCACGCCCCTTACAGACCTCTTAGGAATGGGGTGAGGTCGACAGTAGACAGTCTAAGGTTAAAGTTTTTTGGGTTTGGGGAAGAAACCACAGAGTCAGGTAGTGAATTCTAGGCATTAATCACTCTGTTGCTGACGTCATGTTTTCTGCAGTCGAGTTTGGAGCGGTTTACATGAAGTTTGTATCTATTGTGTGCTCGTG
>QLTV01003486.1:0-19477 GCA_003457575.1 Thermophis baileyi
CTCCTAGAAGCAGGAGGCTGAAGACACAAGCCTGATATACTTTTATTTTATTGATCATCCTTAATTATAAATTACTAACTTCTGCTTCTATTTTCTAACCATTTATAAAATATGTCCCAAGTTAAATAGTACTCTGTTTCCTCTTTATCCTTAATTTTCAACGTTAACCTGTCCATTTCAGCAGAGTCTAATATTTTCTTTATTACATTTCCATCTATAGGTATATTTTCATTTTTCCAATTTTGTGCGTACATAATTCTCACTGCCATTGTCACATGTAATATTAAATATGTAATTCTTTTATTATATTTTCCTGGTAATATACCTAGTAAGAACAATTCTGGTTTTAAATCTATTTGTTGTGTTGTCATTTCTTCTAACCACCTTTTTATCTTTGACCAATATTCTTTCGCCATTGGACAAGTCCACCACATATGGTAATAGGAACCCAGTATCTGTTTACATTTCCAGCACTCTGGCGATATGTTTTGGAACATCTTTGCCATTCTTGCTGGTGGCAAGTGCCATCTGTAGAACATTTTGTAAAGGTTTTCTTTATATGTTGTTGACATCATTAGTTTGTAGTTTCTTTCCCAAAGTTTTTGCCAATTGTCTAATTCTATAGTATATCCAAAATTTTTGGCCCATACTATCATAGTTTCTTTTACATGTTCTTCTCCCATTTTAAAGTTCTATAAGTTAACTATATATTTTCTTTATTAATTTGTCATCTGTCCCTAGAAATATCTGATCTAATTCTAGGGGTTCTTTATAGAATCCATATATTTCTGCGTCTTTCTTGTATCTTGTTTGTATTTGGATATATGGCCACCAGTCCAAATCGATTCCTTGATTTTTTAGTTCCTGTTTTAATTTTAAGTCCCCTTGTTCATTTAGGATATCTTTATACCTTACAATTTTTTCCAGTTCAAGAGCATTTGGATGTATTAGCGCTTCCATCGTGGATAGCCAGACCGGTATTTTCATGTAATGTTTCTGTTTGATTATTTCCCATACTGAAAGCAGAGCATTCCTGATATAGTGCCTTTGGAAATATCCATGTATTTTACTTTTCCCATACCACATAAATGCATGCCACCCAATTGTAAGTCGTGTCCTTCTAAAGTCAATATTCTTTTGTTCTTCAAATTTATCCACTCTTTCACCCATGTGAGTGCTGAGGCCTGATAATACACCTCCCAATCCGGTAGTCCAACCCCCCCCCCCCCATATTTTTGGTGTCTTGTAACATTTTCAGTTTAATTCTTGCTTTTTTGCCTTGACAGACAAACTTTAAAATCAATTTGTTTAAATACTCAAAAAAACTTTTTCCATAGTTTTATCGGAATTGCTTGAAATAAAAATAGCAATTTCGGTAGGATATTCATTTTTGTTGTGGCTATCCTTCCGACCAACGATAACTGTAGATTTCTCCATTTTTCCAAGTCTGTCTTTATTTGTTGTATTAGTTTAATGTAGTTGTCTTCATTAATGGTTGTACATCTTGCTGTTAACCAGATTCCCAAATATTTAACTTTTTTAGTTATCTGCATGTCCATCTTTTCCATCAGTTCATTTTTCTGTTTATTTGTGAGATTCTTTGTCAACATCTTAGTCTTTTCCTTGTTTATTTTTAGTCCTGCCACCTCACCAAACTCTTCTATTCTTTTTATTATTTTGGGTCCTGTTTCTAGGGGTTCCTCCAGAATAAATACTAAGTTGTCTGCAAATGCTTGTACTTTGTAATTTATTTTTTTTTATTTCCAAACCTTTTATTTCTGGATCTTGTCTGATCTTTCTAAGCAAGACTTCCAAAGTTAGTATGAATAATGAAGGAGATAGTGGACATCCTTGTCTTGTGCCCTTGCTTATGTTAAAGTTTTCTGTTATATCCCCATTTACTATCACTTTCACCATTTGTTTGGAATATATTGCTTGGATCATATTTACGAAGTTTTCGCCAAAGTCCATACATTTTAATTGTAGTGTCATAAATTGCCAGTTCATATTAAAGGCTTTTTGCGCATCCAAGAAGATCAATGCTAGCTGTTTTTCATAATGAACTTCGTAATATTCCAATGGGTTCACAATAATCCTCATATTATTTTTCAGTTGTCTTTTAGGTAGGAAACCATTCTGATCAGGGTGTATAAATTCGTTTAGAAATCTTTTTAATCTCTCTGAAATTATAGAGGCATATATTTTATAGTCTACATTTAAAAATGATATTGGTCTGTAGTTTTTTATCTATTGAGGATCTGAATCAGTGGTGAAATCCAATTTTTTTTACTACCGGTTCTGTGGGCGTGGCTTGGTGGGTGTGGTGGGTGTGACTTGGTGGGCGTGGCAGGGGAAGGATACTGCAAAATCTCCATTCCAACCCCACTCCAGGGGAAGGATACTGCAAAATTTCCATTCCCACCCCACTCCAGGGGAAGGATACTGCAAAAGCCCCATTCCCTCCCCACTCTGGGGCCAGAGGTGGTATTTGCCAGTTCTCCAAACTACTCAAAATTTCTGCTACCGGTTCTCCAGAACCTGTTAGAACCTGCTGGATTTCACCCCTAATCTGAATCTTCCTTTGCTATTAAGGTAATGTATGCTTCTGTCCGTGTTTTGGGGAACTTGGCCTCTAATAGTGCTTCATTATAGACCTGTGTGTTTTACTTTTATTGTTGGGTTTATTCAAATATGATGAAAATAAAAGAAAATAATTCAGATTTTCATGAGGTTTTTTTTTGCCAAATTTCCAAACTGAAGCAAATATGAATAAATTTTATGCCTGAAAAATGAGAAATTAAATGAAATCTTTATTTTGTTTTATTTTTGGTTTTATTTTTAATTCCATTTTGGATTTAGACCATGAAACTCTGGCTTCAAATCAGCAGCTACCATAAACATTTACTGAATGGAGTAATTAGATTCCTAGAGGACAAAATAAAGGGAACTGTCCATTTATTGTTCATGCTAAAGGGAAACAGAGTTGGTGAAAACATGCTATTTGGAAAACAACATTTTAGAAACTGAATATGGAAAATAAATGTCGGGTCCATTGCAAGAAAGACATTCTGCCCTCATTGTAACCAGCAGCAGAATAATGTATTCATTGGTTAGTCTTGTAATCTTATCAATAATATAAAATAAAAATAAAGTAAATAATCTGAATCCAGAATAAAACACAGTGATATATATGTGGTAATACAAGAAGTCAGCAATTGGATAAGTGAATCTCCTTGCAGGGTACCCCACTTTATTTGATGTATTGGGGCCTTAACTCAACTGCCTTAATTAAAAAAATAGCAGTTCTGCTTACAATATATACATTAGAGCCCAGGAGGAAATAAGATAATCTATAATTTGTTCCTAGTGGGCTGTTCTTTCCAATAGTTATGATAGGTATCTAAGCCTAAAGGGTCATATAATTGATAGTCAAAATAAACATGAGCAAATTTTTCAATAGATGGGGTATCACATATGTAAGTCTTCTCAAGATATGGCAAGTGGTGGAAGCGCCCGTATTTTACCATTGAATCCGACAACTCAAATCTTGCTCTAGGGTAGTCCCTTCTTAAAAATTGTGACAAACTCATTGACAAGTATTTTTCAAAATAGTTTTATTCCTATCCTACCAATTAAAGATTTGTTTTTAGGCAGTAACTCCATGTCAGTTTCAGCACTGATAAATAAAAAGACAGCAACAGAGGGGGGAAAATAACGATTGAAAACCAGTTTCTCTTTTTCCCTTTCCCTTTCCTTATTTAAATGGGGAGGGGGGGAGAGCTTCAGGATATTCATTTGTGGTTCAGCCAAATAGGGTTTTAACTTCTAATGTCAACCTCCTCCCCTCAAAAACCTAAGAATGTAATTGTTTGCCCCAACATAATGATTCAAATAAAAGTTCTTATTCTCTATTTTCAGCTGATGGAGCCCATATATTGTATTGGCATTCCAAATAATGTTTTTCAGCTTTGAGCAATATTTCTTGGTGAAGTCCTGCTAGACAAGCCCTTCTGATGCCATGCAGTCTGACCTTATGATTCCTCTTTGCCAAGGTTTCCTTACCTAATTAATTTACTATGGTGTTACTATTTTTCTTGTGTATCCCACAGAAATCCATGATCCTAAAAGCCATGCCATTTACTAAATTTATGCACATAAATACAACATAAAGTAATTGAATGCTGTCATATATTCCGTTTGTTCAATTATGTTGATACCCTCTATACAAAAAATAGCAATGCATTTCAGCAAAGTACAATGTCAGAGGCAAAGCTAGTTTGCAGCTTCATAATTTATGAAAGTTTTAACAGTGATCTTTAATGTCATAACAGTGTGACAATGTGAACATTTGTGTTTGCATAATGTCCACATATAGTATAAATACTGAATATTAATATAAAATGAAAGTTGTATTTCTTTTTTAAAGCATGACTTCAGGAAAAGTTACACTGTATGCATTGTTTATACATATTAACTTATGAACTGCTATGGATATGTTTCCATAATGGATTCTTTTCCACGTTTTCCAAGTTAACCCATGTTTTCCATGTTAATCTTGAAATAATACAAAATACACAATTTTGTTTTGTATATTTCCTTTAATACCATGAGTAAGTGTATAAGGGTATTAGGCTGTTCTGGGGCCATATTCTTTCCTATGAACACTATTTGAAAAAAAGATTTAACAATATACTTATTGCAACCTGTACTTTGACCTTCACTAATCTTGTGCCAAAACATTATAATGTATCTTCTTGTTCATTGAGTCAGACTAAAGCTTCATCTACAGATGACAGCCCACTTCTAAAGATTGGTAGAATTCTTCCATGTTATTTCTGTTTTGTAAGATCCATGGCTACCAAAACTGGACTATGTAGCTCTGCAGACATGTTCCACTTTTATTACTGGCAGCTGATAAACCATTTTTAGAATGTAGGACCAGTAGTGACTTCCAAGCAGAATTGCTAGGAAATGAAATAAATAAGGATGTTCCATTTCTCCAGATGATTTTTTGTTCCATAAGCAATAAGAAACAAACAAACTATGGTGAACAGGATTTGCTGACAACTCTCTTATAGTGGCTTCAGGAAGGCCCCAAAAGGATGCATCTAAAGATCCTCAGTGCTTCCAATCTGTCCTCAAATGCACCAGACAATTATTACAAACAGCTTTTTGTTATCTGCTTCCACCCAGTCAGTGTGATGCTGACAAGGCATTTAGAAATATCAAAGGACTGTTGAGAGCTAAATGCAACAGATAGGATTGCTCTGTTAGCTGATGAAGACTTTTCTGGCATTGGAGCTTCTGCTAGAAGAAGTTTGCTATGCCAAATACCAATATGTGAATTTGCTGTTTTGAAGGGCCAAGTCTTAAAAGTCCAGTTTTTAAGCAGTCTTTTGATTTCACTTGGCTAGCACATGCTTAATTGTAGGTGGCACTGATCCTGAAACAAGAGGTTTCTATTTGGACCAGGTTGTTGTTTGTTTCTTAGTTTTCGGCTGTTGATGTGCAACAGCTCTCTAACTCTAATTTAGAAATGTTTAAAATGACTTCAAAAAATAAAAATACCCTGTTATGATAGAGACTGATTTGGAAGAAATACATTAAAAGAAGGCACCATCACTTTTGTCAGAGTCTCTGGATTCCAAATTGCAACTGACTGCTTTAAAAAACCAGAACTGTTATAAGCTGGGCAAAGTTCATGCCAAATAAAATATAGGCGGGGGACTTGTAGCAACAGTTTCAGCAAGGGGGCTTGGCGCAGGGGTGGATTGCTACTTACCTCGCTGCCAGTTCGCTTCCTCCCATGCCTCGTGCACGTGCCTCATGACTGTGCATGCGCCTCGTGTGCGCGCGCATGCGCAGTAGGAAAAGATCCCCCCAAAATCCCCCCAAAATAAAAAAAAGCCAAAAAAAAAAAGATGGCGACCACATGCACAGTGCCAGAAGTCGGTTTCTGTGCATGCTCAGAAGGGGGGAAATTTTTTTTTAAAAATCAAATAAATAAATAAATAAATAAATTTTAAAAAGATGGCGGCCCCCACGGACCGGCACCGACCGATCCGGTTCAGTGACATCATCATGATGTCACCAGCGGGCTGCTACCAGTTTGGGAGAACCAGTCCGAACCGGGAGGAACCCACCCCTGGCTTGGCGACTCATACATCTTAATGGTGCATGTGTACATGAATTCTTTTTATTTTTTTGTCCAATTTCACTCTTAACATTCCTACCTAGGGAGCCACTCTGTGATCCTTATTATTTCTATCTTACTTGACCTAAGATGGAGGGGGGGGGGCAAAGATTTAAAAGATCAATTCCTGGGGACAGTGACTAAGAAAGCAAAGATTTTTTTGGGGGGGGGGTTATTTTCTATGCATTTTATCTTGTTCAACATCCTGCCACATGCAGAACCCTCTACTTAAAGGTGAAGTTTACTTTCACTTCGGTTGGCAGAAAGTGAAAAGAGAAGATCTGAGTATCCCGCAGAGATTAAAATCATATGATCTGCCCATGCTAAGTTCTAAAAGCAGAGATCGTTATTCAGATATCCTTGGATTCACACTTGGGAATTCTGCCTAGCTTCAGCTATGGCTCGCAGCCTCTGAATGCTTCATTTTTATTGCTTCCCTCCCTGCTTTATTCATACTTTTAATTGTCCAGTTTAAAAACTGTGATTCAGACGGAAAAGGCTGCTTTATAGCTTATCTGAATGTCAAAATTCTCTCCCTTGGGAGCTGTCCTTTCAGCTGAATGTAGTACTTTTTGGTCTTAGTCAGTATTTATTTAACATGCATAGGAAAGTGTCCTCTATCTGAATGGGTTGGGGAATATTAAAAAAAAAATTTCAGATAATTAGAAGTTGAAATGAAAGACACTGCTGTAGAGGTATATGAAGGACACGGGACATTTGGGATATAGATTTTCTTCAATGCCAATCATTTATTCTTTTTATTTTGCATTGGCTAAGTTTCATGAAGTCAGATATTTCAGTCAGATCGCAGAGCCAGTGATATAACTTGCTCATTATAAGTTCATTCAAACTGTTAAGAGTAGTATCAGAGAAAAAAAAAGTAGCTTGTGGTTTTAATATATCCATGACTACATGTCCATTAGCAGTGATAATTTTCCCTTTGATTCTATACTCATACCGTTGTATCCTTTGGCCAATACTCTGAAATGGTTATACATCTTTTCTTTTCACTTGGGAAGAAGGAATGAAAAAATAATGAAAACAAATCGAAGGAAGCAAGAAACAAAAGCAAATGAGAATTATGGTCAGAATTGCTATTCTGAGCTTCAGCTTTGCTTTGCTAGATGCCAGCCTGCCATAGACTATGGGGGGGGGGGGCTGGGAGGGTCTCGGAGAATTCACCTTCGCTACATGCTTGCACCCCCTTCACCCTGGCCCTCCAGCCACAGCCAATTCACAGCAGGCATTCAGACTCAGCTGGCCCCCGTCTGGCACTCTTCCACCACCAATGGACCCCCAGCCCACCACCCCCACCGGGGGGGGGGGAGAAGCTACTGGGAAGGGGGAAACCGAAACTACTTGTTGTGCCTCAAGACATTGGCTCGTCATCCCAAGGCCAGACACTTGGGAGGGGAATGCAACAGCTCACCATCTAGCCCACCGATGCTGCGAATGTTACCAAAACAATTCCTTTAAATGTAATTGGATAATAGGGAGATAACAGGAGGGAGAAATGGGAAAGAGAAAGTTAACTGGAGAACCTTCACATGCAAAATTTTAGTCTTGCTTTGCTGTACTGTAACCACTTGGCTTTTAGTAAAAGTATACCTTTCACACAAATGGAGTCAAGGGTCTTTCTTTCTCCAACTTTATAATTGTCACACCTGCCCCAACTTTTCTTTCTCCAAGTTGGGGCAGGTGTGACAATTATATTTTAAAAATGATCAGTTAATCAAAGCAGTAATGCTTAACCATAATATTGATATAAGCCATAGGAAAGAGAAAACACATATCATTAATTCCAAAGTATAAATTCAGAAAAGCTCAGTCTTTCGATTGCAAAATAAATAATAACCACTTTTTGCTGCTATGCTCTATACTTGAAAAATCCACAGTTCTTCCTCTATTCATAAATTCCATTAATCAAAATCACATTCATATTTTTCAACTGTATTATTCTTTCTAAAATCATATTAACAATTGTATGGATATTAAACCAAAAATGGAATCATATATCAATATTTATCAGGCCATATATGTGAAAGTGTCCTCTCTACATGATACCAGTTTGAAACAACTCGCCAATTACATTTACATCAGAATGAAGCTGATATTCTAAAACAATATCTGATGTGTCCAATAAACATTAAAAAACTCTTTTGCTGAATGAGTTTCATCTTAAGTTCCTAAGAAATGTACTTAATGAACCAAGCAATTAATTTAATAAAAAGGTAAAGGTAAAAATTTATCCTGTCCAGTCGTGTCCAATTCTAGGGGGCATTGTTCATCTCCATTTCTTAGCCGAAGGAGCCAGAATTGTCTGAAGACATTTCTGTGGTCATCTAGCTAGCACATACATCGATGTGCCTGGAACACTGCTACCTTCCCACCAAAGTGGTACCTATTTGTCTATTTGCATTTGCATGCCTTAAAACTGCCAAGTGGGAGGAGCTGGGGCAAGTAATGAGAGCTCACCTTATTGCATGGCACTCAGGTCTCAAACCTGAGCTGTCAGCTTTCCAGCTGACACATTCAGCATCTTTAATTACTGAGCCATCACACCCCAATTTGTTAACAGTATTCTAACTTTTTGTTACAAAATAACTGATATTCATCCATCATCAAATGAACATAATCTAGGATTTAGTCCACTCATGTTCGCATTCATTGGGATGTTTAACTAATATTAACCTAAGATTCACACACACACACACACACACACACACACACACACACATTTCAACAAATTAAGAAAGCTTCCTTGGAATATCTATTTCCAAATATTAAAAAAAATCAAGCAACGAGTAATACCAATTATTGTATATTATCAAACAAACACCAGAGGCTGTAAGAAACATAGATTAACTGCAAATAATTGAATAACCTTCCAGTACACAATAAAGTTTGTGTTCACCTCCAACTGGTGATCAATGTATTATGAGCAGAGAGGTTGCTTCTAGTCTTCTTTAGGCATGGACACTGCTTAGATGACTTTGGGCCAGTCACTCTTTGTCAGTCTGGGAAAGCAATATTTTCCAACCCATATTGGGTCAGCAGGGTAATTATGATCCATAATTTTGAATGAAAAAACCTTCATAGTCCAATGGATTGATTCAGATTGGAAACATCCTCCTCCTCCTCCTCCTCCTCCTCCTCCTCCTCCCCCCCCCCCCCCCTCCCTCACCGCCCCCCGCCCCCCCCCTTCCCCCCCCCCTGTCCCTCCCCCTCTCTTCCTCCTCCTCCTCCTCCTCATCATCATCATCATACTCATCCTCATCATCATCATGAGCCATGGTGGCACAGTGGTTAGAATGCAGAATGCTAATTCTGCTGACTGCTGACTGCCAGCAGTTTGGCAGTTTAAGTCTCACCGGCTCAAGTTTGACTCAGCCTTCCATCCTTCTGAGGTCAATAATATGATGACCCAGATTTTTGGGGGCAATATGCTGATCCTGTAAACCGCTTAGAGAGGGCTGTAAAGCATGATAAAGCATGATATATAAGTCTAAGTGCTATTGCTATCATCATCTTTCATACAATATACATATAGATATTAGAGATACATAAATACTAAAGAAGACTCTTGTATCACAGCACTTAAGCTTGAACTTCCAACTGCAATATTTACTTAAAACCAGATTGTGTTGTAGACATTTAAAAAAAAAAACATTTCACATATAGGAAAGTTATCTTTCCATTGTATTATTGAACCATAGATGAATTCTGCTTCCCTTCCTCAATGTAACAATTTTACTTTAGAATAATGGTGATTTATTTCAAATTTAGTGATTGATGAATTTTTTATCAACTCTAGAGTCATCTTGGTGAGAAGTGTAGCATAGAAGTCTAATAATAAATAAATAAAATAAAAACTCTTAGTCACCACATAGATTTACTTCACATCAATCTATCGCTAACTTGGCCTTCAGGTTTTCCAATGGTGTATCACCACTCCACCTGAGTCCATCCACCTTACCTTTAGTCATTCTGTTATCTTTCTTTCCACTTTCCCCAGCATTAGAGCCTTCTTCAGAGAACTAAGTCCCTACATTATGTGTCCAAAATAGCATAATTGGAATCTGGTTATTTGTGCCTTGAGTGAGAAACTCTCTAGGAAGTTTGAGGAAAAATCTCTCATTTTAAATCTGATTAGCTTTGACTTTTTCCTCTTCAAAGAAGGAGAGGAATTGCTTAGGAAAATTCTGCAAAGCAGACAGAGAAGTTCAAGTTTGACTTGCCCCATGAAGCATAAGTTTTCCATGCTTCACTTATGTAATGGCATGATTACTGTGATCACAATCAATGTTCTATAAGTCGAGAAAAATCTTAGCTGAGCATACTTTGAAGGGTTTGTTGCTGTATATTCAAGGTGAACTTTTGCACTATCCACAATTGTGTTTCATTTTCAATTATAGTAGTTTCCTTAAGAAAAGCTGTCAATCTAAAAAAAAATCTATTAATAATAATTTAAGTGATATTAAGGCTCACTATATCAAGAACAAGCATACTTGCCAAGCTTCAGTGCTTATGGAGTATTTAAAAGATTCAGAAAATTGTTAATAAATCTTGACAAATTATCACCAATACAAGAGGAATCTATTTATCAAAAAGGTGTTGTTTGACACTGCAGAAAACAGAATATTGGACAAAGTGTATCTTTGAAATAATCCAGCAGAGTCCTTCTAATACCATCTACTATTATTCAAGAATACTGTATAGAATAAAGAGCAAACACTTTTTACATATTTCTATCCCTCTCTTCACACTGAAGGAATGCAGGGTGGCATATAAATGAACAATAAAATATTTATAAATAAAATAATTGACAATAAAAACGACAAACAAAATAATAGGAATAGAACATTTAAAACAAGGTTAACCTAATGAAGAAGCAATTTGAAATACAATATAAGGGTGGTCTGGTCTTGGATAAGTTGCTATGCTAAAATTGATATATATATATTCCACTCTTTAGTAAGGTCTATATAATATACACTTTGTATAACCTTCAAAATTAAAGGTTCTGATTGCAAAATGCAAAGATTTGTCTGTTGTGAGTTCTGTAAGAGCCAGTATGAATTAATAGTTAATGTAATGGTTTAGGACCAAGAGACATTGACTGATTTCAATTTACCCACCAATAGAAGCTTAATCTCTCTTAGCCAGAAAACCTGATAAAATTCTTAGGGAGATAAAAATGGAGCAACATGTTCTCTACAGATTGCCTTCAATTTCTGGAGAAAGGGGAGAGTATGAATAAAGTTACATTACTTATAGAGTTACATATTCAATATTCTATATTGTAGATGCTATGCCTACCAAATGATAAGATTTTTAGATTTAGCTGAGAGAAAATACTCTGAAGTACTGGCAACAGATCTTGGGAAACAGAGGAGGCAGTAAGATATTGAAGGAAAGTTTTTTTCAGTCCAAGGAAAGGCAGGAAGATTAAGACAGGAGAAATAACTCAACCTTAATGACTCTAGGTATAAAGTGGTTGACAACTGCCATGAAAGATAAACCACAGAAAAGCCAAAATGGCATTTAGTCATGGCTGGGTTCAATGACCAGGCTGTTCTCTCAGGACTACAAACAATGATGCTAATGCCTGGGTATATGAAATAGGGAGTTGTCTGGAAGCAGACAGTAGAGAAAAAGGAAGAAAGGGATGATTAGCCTGATCTTCAGCAATTAGATCTGTTGAGATGCTACTTAGCCTCCCCATTAATCAATATAGTGGGTGAGATGATTCCTACTGCAGAAGCAAGTATCTACTAGGTTCTATACACAAATCAAAAGATGTTTCACCAGGCTGTGTACAGCAGGGGTGTCAAACTCATGTCGTCATGGTGGTGTCACATGATGTATAGGGACTTTTCCCCCCTTCGCTAAAATGGGCATGGGCGTAGCCAGCGCGTGACGCATCTGGCCTATGGGCCAGGAGTTTGGCAGCCCTGTTCTACAGGTTATTCTGTTTATGAATAGGTCCTGAGGTGAGAAGAAAGAGCAATGTATTTGATTTTATATGTCTTGTTAGGAAACAGTTCTCAAAGGTTTGCAGTCTCAAGGAGCTAAGTCTCCCATAAGTGATTGTACACACCACACAAATGAACTTTTATCCTGACAAAGGGATACTTAATTTGAGGATCCAAACTCTAGGCCATGTGTAGGACCCATTAAAATATGTTGTCAGCATGGTTCTATGATGCCCTTGCATTCTAACCTATGCCTTGGCAGCCTGTTGTGTGGTGGACAATAGTCCGCAGAAAGATTCAAGTGTCTATGGCAGGCATCGGCAACCCGCAGCTCCGGAGCTGCATGCGGCTCTTTGGGCTCTCTGCCGCAGCTCCCTGTCCCATCACTGGCTGCCCCACCCCTCACCCTCCCCTCCCTCGCATGGCCTGAGAAAGTAAGGGTGACGGCGGGGGATGGAGAAGTGGCTGGGGCTGATGCTCCAGTGCTTCACTCTTGTGGAGCTTCTTCTGGCCCTTATTGGTGCTGGGCATGCCTTGGTTGCTTGGGGAGACGCGCAACCTGCTCTTTGCCCCAAGACCCTGGCCTGGCCCAGCCCCGACCGATGCCAGCCTCACTAACACAAGGGCTGGCGGGGTGGGAATGGGATCCAGGAGGAGGGGATGTCAGAAAGGGGGATGGGCCAGCAGCGCCCAGCCATGACCCCCTGGCCGGCTTTGGTGGGGCTGGGAGGGTGCGCACATGCGGGGAGACCCTCAAGCGAGCCTCAAAGCACAAGCAAAGGCACGTGTGGGGTGGGCAGGTGCTTGCTTAAGGAGGGTCTTAACAGGACACAAAAGGATGCAGCTTCTCTCCTGCACAAAGGCTCCGGTCATCGCCTTGCCATGTCCAACCCCTCGCAGCTTTTCAGCTGAGCACGGAGGGCGTGAGCTTCAGCCCGAAGCGGTAGGAAGCGAAGTCTGCATTACGCACAAATATGCTGCGAAGGCAGGTACAGGCCGCTTTGCTCCTGCACTAAGGCTCCATCGACCCTCCCCTTCCTCCTCCTCTTGTGCGGGGGGGCCGAGACATGGCAAGGTGATGGCTGGAGCCTTAGTGCAGGAGAGAAGCAGCCCTGTACCTGCCTTCACGGCACATTTGCGCATAACGTAGACTTTGCTTCCTGACACTTCGGGCTGGAGCTCGCGCCCTCTGCATTCGGCTGAAGAGCTGCTGGGGGGGGAGATGACATGGCAAGGCAATGGCCGGAGCCTTTGTGCAGGAGAGAAGCCGTGTTCTTTTGTGTCCTGTTAAGACCCTCCTTAAGCGAGTGGCCGCCTGTCCCGCATGCCTTTGCTGCGCTTTGGTGCTCGCTTCAGGGTCTCCCCGTGCGGGTGTACCCTCCCAGCCCCCCCAAAGCTGGCCAGGGGGTCATGAGAGTGGGAGGAGGGTCACCTGAAGGGAAGCCTCCACCACGGATGGTGATCGTTCCTCAGCAGAGAGAGAAAGTGAAGAGGAGAGAGAGGGAGAAAGAGAGATGGGGAGAGGGAGAGAGAGGAGGGAGAGGGAGGGAGAGGGAGAGGGAGAGAAAGAAAGAGAGGGGAGGGGGAGAGGGAGAGGGAGAAAGAGAGAGATGGGAGAGGGAAAGAGGGAGAAAGATGAGGAGAGGGAGAGAGAGGTGGGGGGAGAAAGAGAGAGAGAGAGAGATACCTGTTTCCCATAGAAAAGAAAACATGAGAGCCACAAAACCTGGGTAGGCGTGGCTGGGGGTCATGTGACTTGGTGGGAGTGAGTGACATCGAGTTGGCCACGCCCACCCAGGTTTTGTGGCTCCCGGTGTTTTGTTTTCTGTGGGAAACGGGTCCAAATGGCTCTTTGAGTGTTTAAGGTTGCCGACCCCTGGTCTATGGCTTCTGAACACAGAATAGGGAATGTCGTCTTCTCCATATCATCAAACTGTTTTGGACCACTCAGTAGTAGAAAGACAAAAAAAAAAAGAAAAAAAAAGGGGGGGAAGCCACTTTCCTGGAGTGTCACCTAGGAATTGGCAGTAGCAGGGCCTTTAATGTCACCATTGCTGCATTTAAATATAAAACATAAGAGCAGTAATGACATTGTGCTAGGGAAGAAATGTTGTACCTGTTTCACTCTAGTGCAAGCAGCCTGTTACACATGACACTATGATTAGAGATCATTAGCAGAGCTTTCAGAAATACTAGGAGGGGTCTGTTTGTGCAAGACCGAATGCTTGGTTTCTTGGATGAGTATGGCCAAAAGACAGGAATGCTTCTGCTGCTAGGGACAGGATATTATGTGAAGCCAGTATAAAGGGAATATAGAATTTCTCTGTTAGCCTATTTCATGTAATGCTACCGGAAGCATAAGGTTACATAAAATAAATTGCTAATGGGTACCTTTAACAGTCAGGATAAACCTTTCTTTCATCCAGGGTTACAAAATCTTCAAATTTTTGCAACATACAAGTGGCCTTGGAGATGGAAGGTAAAGCATCTTAATAAAAGACATAAGTGTAGGTATAGCAATCCTACTATTGGGTTGGATTTACTGGCATGCATCCAGCTCACCACATGAACTTCTAATCTGTCTATATCAGTGCAGAATTTAGCATTGGTTTTTGGCCCTCTGCCAAAAATGTTGTGTACTTAGCTGGTAAAAATTGACTAGAAGTTAAATGAAAGGAAAACACCAATATATATATCCTATCCACCAAAAAAAAAAGGAGGTGCAATGATATGGATACAGACAAACCTATCACATTGGTTCTTCATAAGGACAGAGGGGTAGCTAAGGTTTGCTCTGAGAGTTATTTTAAATATGGACCAATCACACTTTTTTATTTGAAAAAATAGACAAGTGTTGCATGATTTATTGATTCCATTCCTGTCTTCGAGTATTTTATTTATCTTGAAAACTTTCCACCCAGCTAATCCATAACTCTGGAATTTCTTGATTTCAGATATAAATCAGCATAACTTTTCAAAGATTAGCAAAAAATTGAGCAATTACTTTGTCAATAGTGTAGAAAATAATGTTACAGAATTACAGCCTCATTAAAATCATGAAAAAGACAATAAGAATCCCAAAGTATCCATAAAGCTCAAGTGTGACCTGAAGAAAAGTGACATCACAATGTTCAAAGCCAAATTTGACACAATGTTATTATCTCTCTTCTTCAACCACTCTTTTCTTTGCCAAATTTTTTCTTCCCTTTCCTTTACCCTTTTTTTCCATCCAGGCTATGGTGGGAAGGAACAGCCAAAATGGTGGATATGATCAATAATTCTAACCTTTTGTAGATCAATGCAACATTAATGCACAAATAAAAGGGTGGGCTTAGATCATATTCAACCATCTTGGCTCTTGTGTCTTCCTCTGTATGCAACCACTTCCACCAACTTCCTTTGTTTTTCACACAGATTCATCTCATTCACACACTTCTCTCCAATATCCAATACCCTTACACTCCACACTATTATTACGTATCTATTTCATTCTGATATAGAGTACATTATCCAAACTGCTAGGCCCAGATCTTTCTCACTATCTAAGGAGCAAAGTAAGTTGAGATGTCACAAGGCTCTTCCCCTATTACACTCTGTTGATTAGAAGGAATCCAAAAAGTGGCAAGGATTATAGAATGGTTTTTTAAAATGTAGGATTTTGGCAGATTCTCTTTTCTTTTTTGGGTGTTCAGGTGGTTCAGTCATTCTTCTGAGCTAAGGAATGGGAAGAGGCATCTCCACCTTCTTACACTGCCCATCTGATATAGGGATCCAGATAGGGGAAGCAGGGATGATAACCTCTAGCACAGGTGTGAAATGCTACCGGTTCAGGCTGGTTTGCCCGAACCGGTAGTAACAAATGCTTCAGGTTTGAAGAACCGGTAGTAAAAAATGCTTTTAAAAAGTAAAAAAAAAAGGTTCCAACAATCGGCACAGCTGATTGTCACAGCTGATGAACCTTTTTTATTTTTATTTTTTACTACCTATTCGCCCGAACTGGTAGTAAAAAATGCTTTAAAAAGTAAAAAAAAAAAAAAGTTCAGACGATCAGCTGTGACAATCAGCTGAGCGGGGGAACCTTTTTTTAAAAAAAACTTTTTTAAAGCATTTTTTACTACCTATTCGACCAGAACGGTGACTCTGAGGTTCCTGCTTGTTGCAGGGGCCATTTTGTGTGAAGTCCAGCTGCTTCTGCATTGTGTGTGAGTCAGTTGTGTAGCTTTTGTGTTATTTTTGTGTAAAGTGTGATAGTTGGTTTTCACCACACCCACCTGGTCACATGACCACCAAGCCATGCCCACCCAGTCACATGGCCACCAAGCCACGGCCACCAAGCCACACCCACAGAACCAGTAGGGAAAATTTTTAGATTTCACCACTGCTCTAGCCATGTTATCAGTTCTATACTAGCAACATATAAACAAACTGGTGATGACTAGGATCTAATATACTTCAAACAAGAAAGGGATGCAAATAAACCAATCCAAGATCACCAGTCTGTCAAATAAAAATAACACTCTCCTCTCCTTCCCACCCAGCTTGTTATCATAGTACCCAACTGTGCAAAAATTGGAAGAAAATCAATGTATGAGAGATGTAGGATCAAAGCAAGGCATAACTGTGTTATAGTTGTATCCAAATTAGTTACCTATTGAAGTATGTCTTGAATCTGTCTCCAGTTGCCACCTTTTCTGTTCCAGTTCTGAACTTCTGTAAGTCCACTGTTACATTGAATACTGTATAATAAATCTTGTCTTACCCTGCAATGCTTCATAGGAGGGTAGGGATTTGCACCAGGAAACCAGTCTGTGTCTTTCAAGATTGTTTTAACTTTCTATCCTGAGCAACAACTCTCTTTTTCTCTCTTTTGTGAGAGCTTATTTAACCTTGCAGAGGAAAATGGGTCTGAAAGTAATGCAGGGACAGCCTGCAGCAGAGCAGCCTTAGTGGCTAATGTCAAAGCACATCTGTAGAGGAGAATCATTTTGTATAGCAACTCTTGTTTCCTGTCTCTGCAAAGAGACTTGACAGCCTAGGGATATAAAGAAATAAAATTAGGAGCACATGACATTGCTCTTATTAGCTCTAATCTTTCAATCATGACCAGCTGTCTTTGGCAAATGCCTGGCGCTTCACTGTTTTCCCCTTTTTTGGTGGGTGGGGGAGATGGAGAAGGACATACACTGGGTTAGGAAGATACGATCAAAGCTGAAACAATGCTATTTTGCTACTGTATGGATTTTCTCTTCATTTGTTTAATCCTTCCCTTACTTACCGGGACCTTGCACTGAAAGCTGATCATTTAGGTGGGCTCCAAATAAAGCTAGTAGCTTGAATTCCTGCCACCAGCTTTTTTTTTTTTAATGAAAAGGCTCTAATGAATGCTGGTAAATGGTGGGAATGTGTGACCAGCTGCATCAAGGCAGGTAATACAGCTTGGATTTAATTGGGAGCAGGTATGGGAAGGCTGTATTACTTTAATTGGTGTGGGGGGGTGTCTAAATGGAAAGGACAAAGTATAATGGATAAATTGTGTAGCACAATAGCACTTAAGCTGGGATTGTGTGCATTCGTTAATCTGTTGAGGAATGAGGCAATTCTAAACAATTTTCTCAGTGAAACCAACTCCAGAAAGCTTTGTTCCCTTTTTGTCCTCCCTTGGGAAAATGCAAGATTGAAACAGAAAATACCTTTGCGGAGGCAATCATCTGCCACGTGTGGAAAGCGGATACAGCTGTAAACGGCAAAAAAAGGGAGCTTTGTAGTACAATAAAGGATGGAAAAAAAGAGATAAAGTTAGGGATAAGAGAGAGGCTGTCATTGCATCCAAAGGAGGAATAAAATGATGACATTTACAGTGACAGATGAGACTGTAAAAAGAACTCAGGACAATTTAGAGAAGAGAAATTTGATATTTAAAAAGAAAGGGCTCTGATAATTAAAAGTAGTGTTACATTAAACTGTAACGCATGTCATTAGTGACAGAAGGGAACTGGTGCCTTTTGAAAAGTTAATGATTCACATAGACTTGTGCATGGAACTTTGCATTTCCAGTACATTTCATTTATACTCCAAATACATAGAAGCAAAATAAAAAAAATAAAATAAAAAAAATCTTCATCCGTTCCAACTTTCAGCCGGAAGTGAGAAAGACTGAGCAAATGTCTTCTATCCTTGCTTAACTGATATTGATATGGGGAGTCTTTGATGCGTTTATATTTATTAATGTGGATATATGCAGTGTAAACATGGACTCTAGTTGGAGTGTAGGATAAAGACACATGTGAAGTTAATATAAGTTAAAAGCTGAGTACTGGAAGGTTTTTGGAATAGATACATCAATGTTTGTGAGCTGCCCCTCATAGACTTCAATAAGTCTTACAGCAAGTTAATTATGAATGAAATGACTCCATGTAAATTCAGACCTTTTCAGAGAGAGATAACAGGGGAAGTGATCCATCTCCATTTACTGAGGGAGACTAAGTACAGTTCAGTATTGAAAATAAACAGAGGGATTAATAGGTTTTATTCCAAATGGGGAAAGTATTTGATAATAATACAATAATACAATCCTAATAGTTTTTTTCAGAATGTTGTGCTTCCTTACACAGTCCTTTTTATTAGACTTCAGTGGGTAAGAAACAGTAGAGAGAAAAAATATACGTACACTGTCATAAAAGGCAAAAAAAAAATATGCATGGAAAGGACAGTGAAGTGAACATAAGCTTCTGAGAGGATTTTTAAAAAACGTCCTTTATAATCTGTTAAAATCAGTCCAAATCCATTACCTAGTCAGCCTATACCATTGACACAAAGTTTTGAACAGTTAGCTGACTAGTCCCTATGGGATTGTTGTTGTTTTTTCATAAGATATAGGGTGGAGTGAGGGACGCCATTCGATGACTCACAATAGTGAATTAAGGAAGCGCTTGTAACTCAGTTACAATAGTGGGGCATTTGCTCCTGTATATTTCATTACATTTGGGGAAACCAGGAGGATTGGATGTCTTTCAGAGTTCATGTAGGCCTGGCAATGGAGGAGAACAACAAAACAAAGCATAGCATGAGTGTTGAGCAAGCTTTCCCAGGATTCCCAGGTGGGTTTCATGTACTGCTTAATGCTGAAAATGAGACAGAATCGGCTTTCTCAGCGGGTTGTAAAGGCTGAATTATCTTACCCTGGCTATTGTGTGGGACTGCAAGTAAACGCACAAAGCTACAGCTTTTTAAGGCTTACTTGAAGTGAAGGTCTAGTTTGTTTTCTCAAAAACTTTTTTTTTAATTCCTAGGGTTTTTTTTAATATATATA
>QLTV01003486.1:19522-29556 GCA_003457575.1 Thermophis baileyi
TATATATATATACAGGGTGGAACACCAGACAATGAAATCTAGTTTAATAAAGAAATATTTCTTTAAATAAAGTAAAGGAATAAGCAGTAATTTAAAAGTATTATTGCAGGGTTTCTTTGTTGGAAAATAATTCTTTATCTCATGATACATATCTTATACGAAGAAAATGGATTACTTGAAACCTTTTATGGTGAATGAATGCTGCAATCTTAATCTGAAATGTATAGGTTATGCTTTGGCATAACATTATTCTTTGGGACAACTTTGGAATGGAAGATCATTGAAGTAGAAATAAGAAGTTATTTGGATATCTATTGTTATATATTGAATGTACATAGTCTACTGTCAGGTCCTCCATTCTGGCGGGAGAATGGAGAGCCCTGATTGGTTGATCTCACTGACAGCTCGGTATATAAAGCCGGCTGTCAGAATGCCCTGTTGCTGGAGTCTTGGGACACTCACAATAAAGAGCTGTTGTACCCAACCTGTCTCAAGCGTCTTCTGTGCCAGAATCCAACATCTATCATCTATCTATCATATATATCCATATTATTTCTCTCTTTTGTTACCTTGGTGCTACCTTGACATGGTGGTGGGACTTGTGTTCTCTAAGGAAGATGAAAGCTATGCCAGAGGTTCAGCTATACTGGACAGTTCTCATCAGAGGAATCAGACAAAGAGTGTCTCTCCCATAAAAATTATGGTGAGATGTAAATTTAAGAAAGCCATACTGGCTCGGATATTGCCCGGGTTAACAAGCTCTGCACTAGATGTTGGAGTTCCTGGATATTTGGTAAAAAAATGGGCTACAGGACTCAAGACTTTTGGCTGAGCAAGCAGGACCAGCAGCTGCAGAACTACTGAAAGAAAAGGTGTTTACCCGTCACAAATACACAGCGATTGAAAACAAAGAAATAATGATATGTTATTATTATTATTATTGATTAAATTTGTATGCCGCCCAACTCCCAAGGGACTCTGGGTGGCTCACAACAATATAAAAAAAAACATTAAAAGAAAACATAATAAAAACAGTTAAAAACAGTTAAAAACTCATTCACACCGTTTCATGGCCGGACCTCGCCAATTACAGAGGCAAGGTCAACGGCCCCAAGCCTGCCGGAAGAGCCAGGTCTTCACCGCTTTCCGGAAGGCCAGCAGGGTGGGGGTGGTCCTGATCTCAGGGGGTAGCTGGTTCCAGAGGGCCGGAGCAGCCACAGAGAAGGCCCTCCCCCGCGGGCCCGCCAGCCGGCACTGTTTAGCTGACGGGACCTGGAGGAGCCCAACCCTGTGGGATCTTACCGGTCGCTGGGAGCTATGTGGCAGAAGGCGGTCTCGAAGAGATCGTTAGTGCAGATCTGTTAGTACAGATCAAGTCCAACAAGAAGTCCAGTTCCTGAAAGAACAACATCCAGAATCAGAAATAACAGAACACAGGCTAGCTAGATCAAAACTGATTTATAATATGAAATAAAGTATTCACAGAAAGCAGAATTGGAAGAACTGCAAAGGTTTACCCAGGGCAAAGAAATAAAAGCTTTGCCAGAAGTAACTGGCAAAAATAGAAAGTCCAGTTGCCTCTTGAAAAAAAGCACCTTTGGGTCAGAATATAGATGCAAACCAGGGGAGTTGGCAGTAGAAGAATCCAGCACAGATATACAATTGTTTTCATTTGGAAACCAGGCACCCTCTCCTCTGTCGCAGGAAGAACAAAGCCCTCTAACTAAAGAAATAAAAGAACTGAAACAAAGAATAATAGAGCATCTAGAACAGCACAAAGGCTGCCTGCATTGAAGCTTGTTCCAAAGAAACAGCTAGCATAAGCGTTAAAAGATGCAAATACTGCAATATCAAGTATAAGCACCAACTCACTGCAAGAAGCAAACCAACTAATGTACAGCACATCTGCAATTATAACTGAATACCTGAAATGCAAAATCAACAGAGAAGAAAAAAATTAAACAGTGCACCACAAAAATGAAGATTACATTGGAAAATAAGATCCAGCAAGTTGAAATCAGATACAAGCAAGCTAGAACTGATAAAGGAAAAGAAGCTGAAGAACAAGAAGACCAAAGAATTACCCAATCAAAAAATACCACTTAGAAAAAAGAAAGATCAAGGAAGCACTGAAAATAATAAAGCAGCAATTAACAGCTATAGCCAAGAAGATCAGCAGATATGAAGCTCAAATTGCAAATTATAGGCAGAACCTCCAATTTCAATCCAATCAGAAATGTTTCTACCAATCTATCAATGGAGAAACTGCAGTGAATCATTCAGTACCTGACAAGGAAGTAACATTTCAATTCTGGACGCAGATATGGGATAACCCAAAGAAATACAACGATGCAGCTTGGTTAAAAGAGATGGATAAGAATAAAAAAGAAATTCAAATGAAAGAAATAGTAATAACAGCAGAAATGGTAGAGAAAAGACTAAGGAAGATCAAGAATTGGTCAACACCAGGTGAAGATGAACTGCATGGTTTTTGGTTGAAACATCTAACTGATCTATATCCACTCATTGCCAAGCAGTTTAACCATATACTACAAGGAGGTGAAATTGAAGAATGGTTAACATGTGGGAAAACCTACTTGATAATGAAAGATCCAGCAAAAGGGGCAGCACCAGTAATTGGCAACTACGGCAGTGGTGGGATTCAAATTTTTTTTATTACCAGTTCTGTGGGCGTGGCTTGGTGAGCATGACATGGCTTGGTGGGCATGGCAGGGGAAGGATACTGTAAAATCCCCATTCCCTCCCCACTCCAGGGGAAGGTTACTGCAAAATCCCCATTTCCTCACGATCAGCTGGGACTCGGGAGGCAGAGAATAGATGAGGGTGGGGCCAGTCAGAGGTGGTATTTACCGGTTCTCCGAACTATTCAAAATTTCCGCTACTGGTTCTCCAGAACTGGTCAGAACCTGCTGAAACTCACCTCTGAACTACAGGCCAATTACTTGCTTACCAACAACTTTCAAATTGCCAACTGGTTTGGTAGCTGATGCAGTACAACATCATCTAGTTGAAAACAATCTCTTTCCACCTGAACATTGCCCCAATAACAAAAAAACAACTCCTAATTGACAAAATGGTTTTGGAAAAATGCAAGAGAAGGAAGACCAATATGAATATAGCATGGATTGATTACAAAAAGGCATCAACTCTCTGCCACATGACTGGATCATCAAGTGCCTAGAGTCAGTAGAAACATCAGAAGCTTTGTGCAAAGATCGATGACACAATGGAAGACACAGTTGCAGGTCAATGGTGAGAGACTGAGAGAGGTTAATATCAAGAGAGGAATATTTCAAGGAAATTCACTGTCACCACTACTATTTGTCATTGCACTGTTTCCTTTGTCAACAATACTGAATAACTTGGGCCATGGCTATCAAACATCAAAAACATCTGCCAGACTATCTCACCTCCTTTACATGGATGATCTGAAGCTGTATGGAAAAACTCCATGTGAAATAGAACCACTCCTCAACACCATCCATATATAGAGCCAAGATATTGCAATTGAATTTGGATTGGACAAATGTGCCACACTCACTATCAAACAAGGAAAAATAGTGAAAACGAAGGAATTGAGATGCCCCATGAAAATAACATTAAGAATCTGGATGAAGATGATTACTATAAATACCTTGGTATCCTTCAAGTTGAAACATCAAGCACACTGAAGTCAAGAAAAAGATTAGAGGTGAATACATCAAGAGAGTGAAGAAGATCTTAAAGTCCAAACTCAATGGAGGAAATACCATCAAGGCAATCAACACCTGGGCATTAGATACACAGCAGGAATAGTGAACTGGACTCAAGCAGAACTAAAAGCAATGATTGGAAGACCAGAAAAATAATGACAATGAATCATGCCCTTCATCCTCGCAGCGACATTGACAGACTCTACCTACCAAGCCAAATAGGTGGGTGTGGATTGTTGCAAGTACATCAGATAGTTAAAGAATAAGAAAAAGGACATTGGAAGAATATCTGAAGGACAATGAAGAAGATGCACTTAAGTTAATATGCCAGGAAGCCTTATTGACTACTGGAGAGACCAAACTGGCCTCCAAGAAAGACCAAATGAAGAACAGAATGGAGGCATGGGAAGACAAAGCACTACATGGCCAGGACATTAAAAAAAAATAGCAGGGAAAGCAGATAATAACAAGACCTGACAATGACTAAGAGTAGGAAAATTAAAGAAAGATGCAGAGGAACTAATTCTGGCTGCACAAGACCAAGCCTTAAGGACAAATGCATACAAAGCCAGGATTGAGAAGACAGCAACAGACAGTAAGTGCCACATATGCAAAGAAGCTGAAGAAACAGTGGACCACCTGGTAAGCTTCTGCAAGAAGATCGCACAGACTGACTAAAAGCAGTGGCATGACAAAATAGTTATGGTGCACTGGAAGATCTGCAAGAAATATCATTTGCCTGCAAGCAAGAACTGGTGGGACCATAAAATAGAGAAAGTCATAGAAAATGAAGAAGTTAAATTGCTCTGGGATTTTAGAATTCAGGCAGACAGGCACCTGCCACACAACACCCCTGACTTAATAGTTGTTGATAAGAAACACACACACAAAATCTGGATAGTGGATATGGCAGTGCCCGGAGACAGCAGAATAGAAGAGAAAGAATTGGAGAAGATAACAAAATACAAAGACCTACAAATAGAAATAGAACGACTGTGGCAAAGGCAAGCAAGGGTAGTACCAATAGTAATAGGTACCTTGGGAGCAATCCCAAAACAACTGGAGCACCACTGAACACCATAGGCATTGACAAATTTGCCATCAGTTGATTGCAGAAGGCGGCTTTACTTGGAACATCTTCCATCCTACAACAATATCCGTCAAACATCCAGATTTGCCTATCCCAGGTCCTTGGTAAGGGACTTGTTAGGTAGACAAAAATGCCAAACCCAATCTGAACATCTGGCTGACTGTGCAATGATCAATAATAATAATAACAATATAGGCACCTTATTCATATCATGTTTGATATAACAGCCACTGAAAAGAAGAAAGTTTGATTCATTGATGCTGTTATACCTGCAGATGCTAGGATTGAGGAAAAGCAATTGGAAAAAAATTACAAAATATGGGATTTGCAGATCAAAGTTGAACACTTATGGAAAAAGAAATCTGCTGTTATGATGCCATGATGTCATGATTGGAGCCCTCAGACCAGTACCTAAAGGACACTCTCAATATTTCAAAATGTTGAATTTATAACTTACCCAAATTTTACTTTAAAAAACCCACCTTGCATGGGACTGCCTATATCCTTAGACTCTACCTTAATAATTCTTAGGTCCTTTGTTAAGACTTGAATTAAGTTTTCACTATGAATCCAACTGCAGACTACTACTAATAATAATCTGGAGTACTACTTGAATGCCACCACCATTGACAAAATCACTATTAGTCAATTACAAAAGGCAGATTTACTTGGAACAGCTTACATGCTGTGACAATACTTTTAACACCATCAAACAACAACATTTGCTAATCCAAGCTCCTTGGGAAGGACCTAGGTCAGGGCTGTCAAACTCCAGGCCCACGGGCCGGATGCATCACGTGCTGGCCACGCCCATGTCCGGTTTAGCGAAGGGGGGAAAAGTCCCGATACGTCACGTGACGCCGCCGTGATGACGTGAGTTTGACACCCCTGACCTAGGTGAACAAAAATGCCAAATCCAGTCTAAACATCTGACTGAACAAGCAATGAACCATAATAATAATGAAACAGACACGGCAAATGCCTATTTAGAATGGCTGTAGTCGCACAAGCTTACAAGTCTGAATAACCTTCACTTTTTCCCTCTTTTATCTTCATTTGAATTAAAGTAGTGGCTACCTTAAGCATTTTTGTAAATTTCTGTCTTCCTATGGGCTTAAGCTATGTTTCTCTGCTCATTGTCTGCTAATAGATCTTCCCTTTCTCTGTCAAGATCATCCTCTATACACAGTAAAGTATGTCTAGAATTATATAGCAGGGAGCAAAGTTTTTTTTTAATTTCTTCCAACCTTATCTGCATATAGATATATTTATTTTTATTCTCTTTATTTCAGCGGTAAAATCTATTTACCTTCCCTACTGGTTTGGAAGCATGTGCTTTGTGCACGCACGCATGCTTCTTCACCCTCTGCGCATGCGTAAAATGCTTTGCGCATGTGCAGAGGGTTAAAAACAAGAAAATGGCAACATCTGGGCGGGTGGGCGGAGCCTCGCACTGCCGCTGCTACCGGTTCTCCGAACGCCTGGACCGGGCCGAACTGGTAGCATTTTACCCCTGATTTATTTCCTACATTTAAATTTAAGGAGCTCAGGCACTGTTTCCTAGCTCTTTCTGTTAGATCTGCTGTTCTTTAAATATAGAAGGCAGACGAGAGCAGCATTCGAGAGCATAGGGGTGCAGTGATATTGGACCTTAATTGCCTGTATTTTTTCATCATTGTAGTAGTTAAAAGAAAGATTAAGAATAGTATGGAACACAGTCATCCAAAGTAATACCTAATTCCAAAAAAGAAGACCGGAAGATACTGTAGTACCATCAGTACGGATGGTTCTTCTCTTTAAAAAAAAAATTTTTTTTGTTCCAAACTAATGTGCACAATTTGAACCTACTTATTATACACTGACCAGGCCTGCCAAATACTTGACAATAACTCCAGCTTTGCCATCCCAGTGATATACCCTGACATGTTGTGATCTTAATGACCCACAAGTTAAGCAGGATTTGCTTTCAGTTCAAATTGAGTTAGCATTTTGTTGGGTCTGCATTACGTGAATTGACCTAATTTTCACTCTTTCAAGTTTCTAGGTCATGCCTTGATCTTGAAACACTAAAAATCTCTTGTTAATTATATGAGGGTTTCCTCTCCTTTTCTGCAAGTAAGAGTGAAAATACTATGTGCTGTAAGTCTTCTGGACCTCTGATGGTATTAGCTTCTCTTCCAGATCTACCATCTGTGGAGGCTCTGCCCTGGGCTTGAGATGAAATCTCAGTCTGTCAAAAAAAACCTCTTAAAGCTATAGCTCCTTGGGAGTTTTTATCTGTGTGTCTGTAGGAGACAGGATGTTAATATTTCTCAAATATCAGTTTTGACTAAGAACCTCTGATTTGTTCAGCAAGGAATTGGGCTCTTTTGTCATGAACCAGATCTCAAGGTCAGTAAACTTTCCTCAAGTAAAGCTCATATTAAACTCCTTAGCCTGTTCCTGAACCTCTGAAAAGTGCTATTGCTGCAAGATGTAACCATCTGTGGAATTTATGAGGAAAAATAATAACAGCATCAACAATAAAGAAAGCTTAAAAAAAAAAACACCCCCAAAGGAAATGTGAAACTAAAAAAACCCTGTGAAAATGAGGTGGAAAAATACAAAGCTATTTCTTATGAAATTACAAAATGTATCTTGGTAGAATATTAATAAATACTTTCTTTTAAAGTGCTTGATGATGCATTCTGAATTCATTACTCTTGCATTTGGGTGAGTTCCTGATTATACCATATTCTACTTAGTTGTAAATCCTGGAAACATCTTTCAAACATCTGGAAGTTTTTGCTTTCCATCCTTTACTGTTTTGCAAGTTGGGGGATGGGAGGAAACGGTGGTCAAAGAAGAGTTTTGTGCTTGATCTTCAGTCAGCATTCATGGGTTGCCATTCAGCAATGAAGAATATGAAAGAATTTTCCCACTAAAAAATCTCAAGGCTGTTATCATTTGTGCATTGCTTTGTTCTAGACTTTTGCCCCCTACGCAATAGCATTTACTTTTGTACTATTGTTTTCTCTAATCACATACAGGTCCTATGGAAAGTATCCTTTTTACAGCTTCTGGGGAAGAAATGACAAACTGAAGATGATTGCTGAAAGCGGAATTTGACACCCATGGCAGAACAAAGTGCTGGTGAATAGACTGGCTCTTCTGGATTCTTCTCCAGCAAAGAGAGGACTTGGGATGGCCAATAAGTTCTCCAGGGAGTCATCGGCAGACCACAAGACAGCAGTTCCAGTGTGTTTAAAGCTCTGGAAGATGAGGGAACACTATCTTATCCAAAACCATGATTGGCACCTTTATGGACCCAGGCTTTGCATACTTCCTTTTCTAGTCACATTGGAAATTATTGGTTAACTGCTTTTCACCAATTAGGAACTATTGGGTTGACATCTTTTATAGCACTGGGTGAGTTTCCTTCAATTCTTTTTCTTTACTATATTTTACTATATTTTTATTTTTTTCCTTTGTATTTTTTTCCACCTTTTTATTTAATTTGCATTAGCTGTTTTAATCACTGTGGTTGTAATTTTTAATGAAATTACTATTGGAAATAATAAAAGGGGTTTTATGGAAAATCTCACTGAACCATACAATCTAAATGTATGCAAATTTAGATTACCAAGTTCAGAGTTTAAGATATTCTTTAAAAAAAAATAAGCTGTGAAAAATCTAATAATCAGTACATAATTTGCATCTTATCACAAGGAATCCCGTTTTGTTTAAAAAATAATCATCTGTAGCCATTATTCATTTACTTTAGCCACTGCCAAAATGCTGGCTTCATTATATAAGGCCAATTAAAAGAGGAAGACTGCTGAGGAAACATAATGGCACTTCCTTCAATTTATTACTTATGGTAGATGGCTACAAAAAAAAAAAAGAAAAAAGCCGTCAAGCAGGGGAGGAGATCTTCATTCTGCTTTTAAGGCTGATGCGTAGCTACTTATGCTATAGATAATTAAATGTTTTGGTGGGAAATTTGTTCATGAGCCGGATATATAATTAGACAAATTTGTTCACCTACCTTGATCCATTGAAGTCTCAATGAGCTTCCTATGCTTGGCAATGGGTCCTGATCCTTGAAGCTTTTATGCTTGATTAATTGTCAATATTAGACAGAGTTTGCTCATTAGCTTCGTGCAGGGCACACTGCCACTTGGAAAAAGCCCCATTTGGAGAGATGATGTGCTAACTGTTAATAAACTGCATCGTGCTTGTTGTTTTCATAACACTTTGCCCATCTCGACAGTGTCCATCCCATAAATAGACTCTTCTCCCAGGTCTAAGCAGCAGGGCTCAATAAGACTCTTATCTTATCTTGAAGTCTCTAAGGTCTTTCCATTCCCTCTTTAAAACACATGCAAAGGAAATGGATGGGTCTTATTCAAGCAAAGTATCCAAAGGTTTCAATCAGCTATTTTAAATGAGGTTGCCTTCATGAGTTAAGTCTCTTCATTTTTAAAAGAAAGCAATCCTTTCTTTTAAAGGATTAAAATACTAAAATACTAAAAAAAAAAAAAAAAAAATCCTACCTTTCTAAAGCAGACATTTGGTTGGGAGATGAAACACAATTTTCAAGGTATCTGCTTATAATTTAGAGCTTAACAGAAGAAAAAGTTTGCATCCTGTAGATCTAAAAACTTCAAAATATGCTTTCTAATTAATCAAGTTCAGGAATAAGCAATTCACTTGTGTCCCTCCCTTTAAAACTGTTATGTTCTAACTGTTTAAACTGTGTTACATGGTTCCAACCAGGTCCAGCGTTTGAGCGGGAAAAAGCTCAAACGCTATTGGCTGGTCTGTCTGACAGCTCCCTATAAAAGGGCAAGCTGTCAGACTGCTCTTTGCTGGTTGCTGATACAAGAGCTGAAATAAAGAGCTGCTTTGGAAGTCTGTCTCCTGTCATCTCTACCCACTATCTAACAGTGGCGACGAGGGCTTGGGCCAGGAGAACTGTGACTAGCTTCTTCAGCACTTTCAACCAGCCAGGCAGACATAAAGCTCAAACGCTATTGGCTGGTCTGTCTGACAGCTCCCTATAAAAGGGCAAGCTGTCAGACTGCTCTTTGCTGGTTGCTGATACAAGAGCTGAAATAAAGAGCTGCTTTGGAAGTCTGTCTCCTGTCATCTCTACCCACTATCTAACAGTGGCGACGAGGGCTTGGGCCAGGAGAACTGTGACTAGCTTCTTCAGCACTTTCAACCAGCCAGGCAGACATCTGCCTGCC
>QLTV01003486.1:32779-46588 GCA_003457575.1 Thermophis baileyi
GCTGCCTCACCACCATCTGTATTGCGCAGGTCTAGTAGTGCTCCAAGACGCCCCGCCTACCTGCGTGATTACGTATGCTGGACAGCTCCATCCAGGAGGGGAGGGGTGTTATGTTCCAACTGTTTAAACTGTGTTACATGGTTCCAACCAGGTCCAGCGTTTGAGCGGGAAAAAGCTCAAACGCTATTGGCTGGTCTGTCTGACAGCTCCCTATAAAAGGGCAAGCTGTCAGACTGCTCTTTGCTGGTTGCTGATACAAGAGCTGAAATAAAGAGCTGCTTTGGAAGTCTGTCTCCTGTCATCTCTACCCACTATCTAACAAAAACTATTTAGCTTATCTAGAACTGTTGCTTGTCTTATTGACAGACAGATGGTGTCTTCCAGATGATTTCAAATGATTTTTCAGACCATCTACGGTCATATGACATATTTATGCAGGTATACATTTAGACCTATAGGATTATTTATCATTAAAAAAAAAGAGTCTCTCATCAGAGTCTACAAGAATAAAACACAAATGAAAAAAAAATACTTTCAGGTTTTATGAAGTAAATAAAAAGATAAAACTAATACAAACTTAGAAAAAGAAAAAAGAAAATACAGAAAATGATAAAAAGAAAAAGAGGAACAAAGGGTATAGAAAAGAAAAGAAATAAAATTATTTCCCATTCATCACAAGTATAAATAATTTAAACTTCTCTTAAAATAAAACAAATGATCTCTTCTTCCCATATCTCATCTCCGATCTATAAACAAATTATTAAAACCTTGTTGTTCAGTCCTAAACAGCAAAAGTCCAGTAAAGGTTATCAGAGATAACAACATTTTAACGTTGATCAAATATACCAACTTTAAATTCCTTCCTTTTACTGTTAACAATCTTGATTTTTAATCACTTCAAATAATGTCCTAAATCTTCCTTTCTTTTCATATTTTCTTGTTCTCACAAATTTTTTCAAAACTTTAACAAGTCTAATGCTGTTGAAATAAACTATAAAATTCATTGGGGTTTGATAAAATTGGGGTTCCTGTCTCTGATATTTGATCATTTATCTTTGTGATTATTTTTTAATGGAGCAATTGAAGAAGCCTTGGCAATCCACATTTTGGTTCTATGTTAGCTAAAGTTTTCCAATGTTGGGCAAAAAGACAATTTTTGAACTGGATTTGGATTTAATCCTGTAAATAGCTGTAAAGATATAACCAGAATTGAGTTCTTAGAAGAAGAAGAAACACGACCACATATGTGGTGGACCTGCCCCGTCATAAAGAAATTTTGGAGAAAAATTCAAAAATGGTTAGAAGAAATCACAGAACAAAAAATAAATCTGAAACCGGAAACATTTCTGCTGGGAATACTGGACCTGAAAATGGATAAGAAATATTATATTATATTGCATATAATTACTGCATCTAGAATTAGCCTTGCACAGTACTGGAAACAAACAGATACACCCACTGAAAATATAATAATTAGGAAAATTCTGGATTGTGCTGAGCTAGATAAAATGACTATGGAATTAAATGAGAAAGAGGATTCAGAATATTATGAAATTTGGAGTAAATTGTACGAGTGGCTGGAAAAGAGAAACCAAATTAACAAATAAGTAAACAAATTTTCTGAGTTTGATTAGGATGTAAATAAAAAGGAAGATAGTACGATGTTCAATTATGTTAAAATATTATACCTATATTAAGGAATAGAAACTAATCATGTAAATAAATAAGATTATATAAGCATAAGATAAATGTCGATATGAAATGCTGTATTATAATCCTAGAGGTTGTGTAGTGTATTTTGTATTATGTTGTTATGTCTTGTCTAATTTTTTGTATATGTCTTTTTATGTTGCTTTTTAAAATGTAAATATTCAAATAAAAACTATTTAAAAAACAACAACACAACCACACTCAAAGAGAGAGAGAGAAAAATAAGAGCGACTCATATACATGTAAAAGCAAACAGTAAAATTAATAAACGTATTTACTTTTTAATCTTTTTTTTTTCCTAAATCTTGCAATAAACCTTCCTTCTTTCCAGAACCAAATCCTTCCAGAACCAATTGGGGTATTTATTTAAAAAATAATAGAAAAAACTCTTTATAGATAATTATAAATAGACTTCTGAGAGAGACACTGGACCCAGAAGGTCTTCTAAAAAGTGGGCACAATCATTCAAGGACTATTTAGGTAACTAAGCCCTAAGATGTATAGCCGTGATGGCGAACCTATGGCACGCATGCCAGAGGTGGCACGCAGCACCCTCTCTGTGGGCACACGAGCCATCACCCCAGTTCAGCTCCACTGTGCATGCACACGCGCCTCCCGCTGGCCAGCTGGTCTTTGGGTCTCTGTCGCGCATGCACAGGGGCGGGGCGCATGCGGGGGAGCCACGCACGCATGCACAGGGTGCATGCAGGGATGTGTGCATGTGGAGGGAAGCATGCATACGTGGGGGTGGGGCATATGCACAGGGATCGCACGCGCATTGCATTTTGGGGCTTCGGGCGCGCACGCTTATCTGCACGTGCGCACGCACGCTTTGGGCACCTGGAAAGGTTAGCCATCACTTATGTATAGGCTTTAAAACCAGCTTTGTGAATACGGAGAGCAATTTGTAATCAATGAAGATCTCTCAATGTTGGGAGATTTGGATCGTGATAATAATAATATAACTTTATTACGGTCATAGATCAGCAATAGACATCACTGTTTACAATATATTAAAAAATAGTACTGACATTAATAGTCTATAGTTACGTCCCTGTTAAGAAAATACCTGTTCTCAGACCGTTAGGTTCACTCCCTAGTTTACGTGAGTGGAGAGCCGATAAGTATGTGAATAAATACATTTTTCCAAAAATTGTTAGAGATACCTCCAAAAAGTTGGCCCAAGTTGGCAGCTATAATTCTGTAACCAATTTTTTTTTCTTGTGGACATTGCAGCGACACAGAATTTTGCCACTGCATGCGTGGTAGCCGGGTTTGAGTCCTGGAGGAGAAAGGTTGCTTGCCCTCCTTGGCAATCTCTCTAGTAAGGGGAGAATACAGTATATACTGACCTATGAGCTCTGTACAACTCACAGTACAATAAAACATGTGAGATATCTTCGACTTCTCCTTTACCACATACACATACCCATTCTGCTATTGGTGTTCTCTTATACCTGCCCATCCATACAACTAATGCTGGACTTCAGTGGAAATTTTCCCTAATGTTCCTAAAGATTCCCTAATATGAACCTTTGAAGAAGAAAAATAATTGTTGTTTCAAATAGAATACAATGATGAATTTCATTATTGATATGAATAAGAATATGAATTCCTAATCCATTAGCCTTTAAACAAATTGTTAATCCATTTAGAGACAAGAGCATTTGAATGTTATTGTCACTTTATATTACTTCAGCACCTAATTTTTTTAAAAAAAAAAATAAGCTGAATCTCGGAAAGAGAAAAAAAAAAGAATTAATTTGGCTACTCAGCTAACACTAGATGAAATCAGAAGCTTTAAAAAAGCAAAGCATCAATATGATCAAAGATATGACAATCTAAAATAAATAAATTTGGACTGAGTTAAAATGATTTCCACTGAAGTCCAGCATGAAGGTCCTTACTTTCATAGCTATCAATTTATCTCATGATAACATAATAATCTTTTCCATAGCCATTTCTAACCTCTAGTGTGTACTTGAACTTATGATAACATAGTTAATCTTTAAAAATATACTAAAACAGTGTGTTATTTAAAAGATGTCAATTACTTTTATTCATTGAATTTTTACATTGAGTTAATGGTCTATAAATATTCAATAAAAAAATGGGGGTGTTGTTTTTGTTTTGCACCTTAGCTACATTTAAAATCAGGTGTTTGTTTTTGGGAAACATAGGCAGAAAGAGAGCTTCTAAAAGCCTACAATTTAAGCATACTTAAAATTGGGCTATGTTAACATTGACTGATCTTGAAAAACTAAGTAGAAAACAGAAAAACTGTTCCTACTGTGATGGAGAGCATTATTGCTATAGGCTAGACTAGGAAAATTAAAATATAACCCAGTGGTAAACTTCCTCATATTATTGTCAAGAAAGTACAGGAAAGTTTCTTTGAAGCTACCATACATTTAGGTTTCCCTGAAGGAGACTTTAGTTTTATCCTAAATGTTAGCAGAGATGCTCACTTATTCTTAGTGAACTTCTTAATTAACTGGTGGGATGTTTCTGTAGATGTGTATTATCTGAATGTATAAGATCCCTTGGAGAAGGTGCTTTTTCCAAAAGACAACTAGACTTTCTTGGGTTTTGAAAATGTTTCGCTTCCTCATTCAAGAAGCTTCTTCAATTCAATTAGAACTGAAGAAGCTTCTTGGATGAGAAGCAAAACATTTTCAAAGAAACAAAACAAGAAATTCCAACTGCCTTTTGGAAAAAGGACTTTGGGGACAACCATGACCTGGATGATTGAGAATCTCTATAGACATCGATCTCTTGCAGACTTGCAATATTCTGTTCATATAACCTTAAAATAGAAGAGAATTTGTACTCGTGGTTTTGGTTTCTTATCTGGACTACCTCAAAGGGATGACACCTCTCTCCTCACTTGCCTTTACTTTCCAGAAGACTAGGGAGGGTCTCTTCAGATGTGCTTTCCATGGCCTCATTCTTTCTGTGGTCTGAATTTTTCTTTGTCTGACTGTGGTCTCCTGTCTTCCAAGGTTATTGCCTACTACAAAAAGGTGCATTTTCAAGAGGTAATTGGACTTTCTGTTTTTTCTTTGAAGACGTTTCACTTCTCATTCAAGAAGCTTCTTGAGTTCTGAAGAAGTTTCTTGGATGAGAAGCAAAACTTCTTCAAAGAAAAACCGGAAAGTCCAGTTGCCTCTTGAAAAAGCACCATGACCTGGATGACTGAGAATCTCCATAGACATTTAGCTATGCGCTTTGGGATGAACACCCTTCGAATGATGATGGAGTATGAATGGATTTCCAGAAAAATTGCAGACCGCAGGAAGCATTTGCGCTTCAGTTTGAGGTACAGATAGCACAGACTCATCCCCAACAACCTGCGCCTATGCTCAACAATGAAAGGACACAGGGCAGAAAACACCCTGCAGAAAGCACAGTTCCAACTTCTCAATGAAAGAATACAGAGCTTCTTGGATGAGAAGCGAAACGTCTTCCAAGAAAAACCAGAAAGTCCAGTTGCCTCTTGAAAAAGCACCTTTGGGACAACCGTGACCTGGATGACTGAGAATCTCCATAGACTCGTACTACAGTATTTTACCTATACAATTAATAATCTCTAGGACCACATGAAAGAGACTGGACAGATGTTTTTACTCAGGTCTGGACATGATGTAAGCTGCTGGCAGGGTATAAGAGTAGTTTTTGTTAGGAAATGGCTGTTCTCCATTTAAACCTGTTCCAGAGTGGGATTAAATACTGTATCTCACTACCTCATCAAAGTCCTCTAATATGGCTTCTGGAACAAATGTCGGTGGATGGATTTCTCCAATACACTTGATTAAAAACAAATGATGACATATTAATGAAGTTAAAATATAAAATAAAAATAAGTAGCATTTTTAACTCATTCATCAAAGCTGCTATTAGTTTTTCATTATAATTACAATTTAATTTGAAATAACAAAAAAGGGAGGGTCTCTTTTCAAGGAATATTTAATATTCGAGTAATAAAAAAGAGTCTATCCAAGCTGTATTTCTTTTAATGTTTAAAATGTTTAATATGCTCCCTTTTCCATTAAGCTATTATGAGAGTACAGTAACGAAACTCAGAAATTTTCAGTTTTGCTACTATACAAATTGTCACATTACATCCCAACATTAAAGAAGATAAAAAAATTAAAATTAAAATGTCAGGTTACATTAGGATAATTTAAGCCAGTGATGTGCCACATTCCAATGTTCCTTTCCAAAAGTTCACTCTTCATAGAATTATAAATATGGAGATGCATAAGTGCTGCTGCCTGTAACCGGAGTTTTAATGAATTAATTATTGTGCTATTTATACAATGTTATAAATGCACATGGGGTTCATTGTGAAAGGGGGCGGCTTTGTATTGTATCAGCTGAAGACCTTTTTGCAGTGATTGTTTGGCAAGAGTCCGCAAGGGAAATTAAAAAGCACCAAATAGGGAAAAGCCAGTGTCCCTTAAGAGTGGCTCAGACCAGTTAAGCTGGGTCTCAGCAATAGAATAGGCTGAAATAACTTGGATCACAGTCTAAGAAATGCAGGAGTAAGGACAATTAATTAGCTTCGGATCTTTCATTTCTCAGGTTTACCTTGAGCCTAGAGTAGAGGAGGGAAAGAAGGTAAAAGAAGTCTTTCCTGAGCTTCTTGGTGAAGCTGTCCTAATGGACTTTTTGGTTCAGGAAGACTTCTGGGAGTTAAAAGTATGAAGGAGCTATTTTCTATTCTACTTTCCTCTATATCTCTGTAGAGAATCTGGGGATGCTTGAATGGGGCCAAGCATGTAGAAAGAAACATCACTTTCCATCCATTAAAGCTTCTTCTAGAACAAAGAAGGGTCAAACTGGATAAGTAGGGGTTGTTGTTTTTTTTTTACAATTAAGCTTATATTGCAACTACAGTATATTGTTTTATAGATGGAAAAGGAGAGAGGATAAAATGGGGTAAAGATATACAGGATTGCTTTAATCCTTTTTTGTATTGAAGAACCCCCTTTTTTTCTACTGTTGAGAAAAATTATCTTTAAGGTGTGTTTTTTAAAGGGAGAAATCAAGAGTGTGGAATTAAATATGGTTATTATGTGATTCCAGGTATAGAACTTTCACAAGGTAAAGGTTTTAATCAATCTTTGAAAGCTGGAATACTGATTGCATCCAAATGGATGAATCCTCAGCATCTTCCATCTGGGAAGAATTTCATGCTTCAACTCATTATTTCTAGCTTAACAAATGACCCATAGGATTATATAGTTCTTCTTCTTAATTTGTAACCATTGTTTCAAGCCATCGTTTGTTGTTAAGTAGGGTGTTTTTCTCTATCTTCAAGGATCCCTTTTAAGTCTATTCCACTTCATCTGTTGAACAAGCGCCTAATCTTTTCTTGTCTTAAATGAATGTTTTATTCTTCCAGCCCATCCTTTATAAAATTAGCCATATCACGTCTTTTGATATTTTTTTTCTAATTTGTCAACATCTTTCTTGAACTGCAGTGTGCCAGTAAACATCAAATCTTACAGCAGCACAATTGGGCAAATATAAGTTTGCAAAAGTATGATAAATATTTGAATAGAGTAAGGTAGCTGACAAAAATGATGTTTATTTGTTGTTATTTATTTATTTTGTCAAACGTGTATATGATTACAGATAAAGTATAAACATGATTGTAAAAATAATAATAATAATAATAAGTACAAGCATGGTTATGAGTACATGATACTTTACGAGTACGACGTTAGGACAGGGACGGTAGGCACACTGGTGCGCTTATGCACGCCCTGAAAGTACTTCATGCAGAGCTCCGCATTATATCAAGGAGTTGTAGGATTGTACATAAAAATTATATTAAATGTCATCAAGATTAAAATTGAAAGCAATGACAAGGCAAATCTTTTTGAAGCGTAGCATTGTTCATTATTATTATTGGCTAGGTACACAGCCAGCCAGCTGTTTAGACCAGATTTGGCATGTTTATCAACCTATCGAGTCCTTTCCAAGGACCTGGGATAGGCAGATGTTGATGACTGGTGGTGTTAAAGGTATCATCGCAGTATGTAAGCTGTTCCAAGTAAAGCTGTCTTTTGCAATTGACTGATGGTAATTTTGTCAATGCCAATGGTGTTCAAGTGGTGCTCCAGTTGTTTTGGGATTACAAAGTGCTTACTGTATTAGTGTTATTATTATTGATTAAATTTATATGCTGCCTATTTGGGTAGCCTACAAATAGGACAATGATTTAAAGCAGGGGTGTCAAACTCAAGGCCCGCGGGCCGGATGTAGCCCGCGCGGTGCTTAGATCTGGCCCATGGGGCCAGCCTGGAAACAGCAAAGGACCGGCATGCAGTGCCTCTGCCAGCGAAAACAGAGCTCAGGGGGGCGCATGCGACCCCCTGTGCCCTGTTTTCACTGACAGAGGCTGCAGGCCATCGCAGCCAAAAACGGGATGCAGGGGGCCCACGCGTGGCACCCCCGAGCTTCATTTTCCCTGGCAGAGGGCTATAAAAACAAACTAAAAACAAAACAAAAGGAGAAATGTTTCCCCCTTTGCATTTGAGCATGCAAGAAGGGACAGGAAAGGAGAAAGGGAAAGAGGAAAGAGAAAGAAAAGGATGGGAAGATGGGAAGAGAGCAAGGAAGGAAAAATAAAGAACGAGGGGAAGGAAGAAGAAAGAAGAATGAAGAGGGAAGGAAAAAGAAGGGAGGGAGGGAGGGATTATGGAAGGAAGGAAGGAAGGAAGGAAGGAAGGAAGGAAGGAAGGAAGGAAGGAAGATTATAACGTGAGGGAGGCTCTGAGGGAAGTCCTGCCGTAGCACTTGGCCACCGCAAAGGAAGGAAGGAAGGAAGGAAGGAAGGAAAAAGATTATAATGGGAGTGAGGGAGGGTCTCAGGGAAGTCCTGCCTTAGCACTTGGCTACCACAGGTGCCCTGACACGAGTCCTGTGTCATGCCCACCATGGCCATGCCCACCCCTGTCCATGCCCACCATGGCTACGCCCATCCCAGCCATGCCTCATGCCCACCCAGGCCATCCGAGGTCAAACAGAATCCTGATGCAGCCTTCAATGAAATTTAGTTTGACACACCTGATTTAAAGGATTAAACAAATGGGTTAAATACCGTTCCTTCCTTCCTTCCTTCCTTCCTTCCTTCCTTCCTTCCTTCCTTCCCTCCTCTTCCTTCCTTCCTTCTCTGAGTGATATTTACAGGACTTCTCCCAGCTAACCTTTCTAACCCAAGTGAAAGGAATAATGGTAAAAAATAAAGTTTTATTTCTTATTTTTTGCTGATTCATTATACCTCTTCAAATTTAAGGTTTGGTAAGGTGTAAGTAAATTTAAGTCTGCTACAAAGACGGGGGAGGTCAAATTATTTTTCAAAGCACCAAAAGGCAAGGAAGGAAACAATGGATGGGAACTAACCAAGGAGAAAAACAACCTAGAACTAAGGAGAGAATTCCTAACGGTTAGCACAATCAACCAATGGAATAGGTTGCCTTTAGAAGTTCAGGGTGCTCCATCACTGGAGGCTTTCAAAAAGAGATTGGACAACCATTTGTCTGAAATAGTATAATATATAATAGTATAATAATCTCTGCTTGAGCAGAGGGGGTTGGACTAGAAAACTCCAGGGACCCTTCCAACTCTATTATTCTATGTTCTAAGATATGTGACTTTCAACTTCCAAAATTACCCCAGCCAGCATGCTGTGAGGTAATTCTAGGAGTTAAAATTCATCATCTTAAAAGTGATGAGGTTGAGAAACAGTGCATCGATGGACAATCAGGTGGGAAGATGTCAAATACAAGGAGAACTAACTCATATAAAAGAGGGAGAATCTCAGAAACACACCCAAGGAAAGGACAGTGGTTGGTACTTGTTTCCTTGACTTTAGGAGAAGGATAAAGAAGCATCAGAATTCACCAATTAGGGGCCACATTGACCATGGTCCAAACTGATCAGCAGATCAATACCTTGTCCAAGATAAAGTCAGGGCTGAAATCTGGAAGGAAATTTCTCAAGCCAGCTTCCTTTAGGCTACACACAGGAGACAGGAAGCTTAAGGCAAAAGCCTATAGTGATGCAAAGCCCGAAGAAGAATTTTACTAGGTTTCTGCTTTTAAAGAAAATAAAGGAGAAAAGTTTTGTTCTTATAATATTTCTTGAGAATAGCTCCATGAGATAGGAGGCTTTGGGTGAACTAGTCTGCTTTCTCCAAATTAATAAATGATCTGGAACACAATTATCCTTAACTTTTCATATTTTTTGCGGTACCGTTCTCTATTTGAAAATGTAACAAAATGTGAATGTGGGTGTAAAACAAATCATACAAAGATGCATACATAAGGAAAAATAGCATGCAAAAAGGCATATGTTGGAGAAATGTGCTTGCCAAAATGTGTATATTAGGACCAACTGCAAACAAACATGCGTACATTTTTCATGCAGACTTAAGAAAAAAGTTTGCAAACTGAAACAGAAATAGCATATAATGAACCTTAATCAGTCTCTTTTAATTTGTATTAGCTAGCAGTGATTTGAACAGTTTTTATCACATTTTGCTTTCTTTCTTGTTGTGCCCGCTGGGCAGAAAGCAAAATATAAACACTGCCATCATCAACTTCTAACATTTGGGAGGCAAAAAAAGAATGCTACAGAGCAAAGTAAACAACCTGATGTCTTCCAGATGTTTTGAACTTCTTCAGTAGTTCCTGACAGAATAGCCAAGAGCAAGAGATTGTAGGAATTATAGTCTAAAAGATATGGAGAGCACCAGGCTATCTATCTTTGCTATAAAACATGAAACAGGCTGATAGATGCATTTCTAGTGGCAACAGAAAGAGCTATCTAATAAGTCAAAGCAATATCCACATGGAAGAATCTTATAGAAATGTCCCCCTCGCCCCCGAGTTTTTATTGCCCCATGTTCTTGTACAGCAGCTTCCACAATCTTTGCTCACTGATAGTTCTGGTTGGTAATAATGGGAGCTGTAGTCCAGCAACATCTGGATCTGACCACCACAGAAACTTCAGGAATTTCCAAGATATTTTCACGTGTATTGCTTTTAGGTTAAGGGGAAACAATGTTTTGTTACTACTATTTGCTTTCCCATGAGCAGAAGGTTCAATTACTAAGAATTAATTAAGTTTTGATTGCACAATATTCAGAGGATTGATAATATATAACTGATCTTTGCAATTGCTCAGGTCTGAAGAATGAGTTTATTTGCTCACCGTAATTTTAATCTCTCTCTTCTCCCTCCCCTCTGTTTTTACTGAAAATGATTATCTTTCCAAGCAGTTTAATGAGAGAGAGAGAGAGAGAGAGAGAGAGAGAGAGAGAGAGAGAGAGAGACCCACCCTTATCCTTACAAATTAATGGCAAAATACATACCCTGAATAGAGAGTAGAGGGAAAAGTGGAATGGAAAGATCAGTTCTTTGGTGCTACTTTTAATCAGTGGAATGGATTTAATTTTCAAAAAAAATAATAATGGACCAATCTTGCTTGACTGGCAATTAATGGTTAATGTTTATCAACTGATGGTTCAGTCAGGTTTGTCTGTCAGAGACTTGAAAATATTTTCCTGGGACACAAGATCGACTAGGTCCCTTGGTTCATGCAACAACCTTTTTTAAATCAATGTTTGGTCAATAACTAGCAAGACTCATTGTTTTATTGCTATTAATTTATTTATCACACTAGATCTGTTCCTATTAGTCCAGTAGCTAATCCTGAGTTTAAAAAGCTGATTCCCAAGGGTATCTCACATCAAGATTTCTTCAGCTTCTATAGAACACATTTGAAAGGAACCTACTGTTGATTTCAATGGAGAAGAATCCTTCCAGGTCCCTGGAAAGAGGCTTGCTTTTTAAAAAAAGACTGATCATGCAATTGTCCAATAATTTTATGGGTGGGGCTAGGCTAGAGGCACTTAGAAATAAAACAGCATGTATTGAGATAGAAATTGTTACACAAATGTTGATTAACACAAGCACACATATCATTCAGTGTTTCATTTCTTCCAAATAAATTCTTGAACATCCCTTGACAAAATAGCATTTGTAAAGTGAAATAAAGTAATATGGATATTTTGTCTTCTGTGCAATGTATACTATCTCAAGTCATGCTTGATATTCTAGCTCTGCATTCTGATATACATTGTGATACAGTGATGGGATTCAAATTTTTTTACTACCGGTTCTGTGGGCGTGGCTTGGTGGGCATGGCAGGGGAAGGATACTGCAAAATCTCCATTCCCTCCCCACTCCAGGGGAAGATTACTGCAAAATCCCCATTTCCTCCCAATCAGCTGGGACTCGGGAGGTAGAGAATAGATGGGGGCGGGGCCAGTCAGAGGTGGTATTTACCGGTTGTCCAAACTACTCAAAATTTCTGCTACCGGTTCTCCAGAACTGGTCAGAACCTGCTGAAACCCACCTCTGTTGCAGTCCCTTGGGAGTTGGGCGGCATACAAATTTAATAAATAATAAATAATAATAATAATAATAATAATAATATGAATGTATTGATTGGAAATCTATTCATTTTTTCAGTTTAAGAAGAAATAGTAATGCATATTGTATACATAGAAATATTTTAATGTCTTTGTCATTTCTTTCAACCAAAAAAAATATATTCAAGAGTTTAACCTAGGATTAAGAAACGACAAAATGTTAATGTGAGAAGCATTGATAATAAGAAAGATATTTTACTGGAAATATAACATTATTGTCACTATTTCATATTGTCTCTTAAATACACCACTAATATATTTCCCTTGATTTTTCTGCATTGCTCAACTAACAAATGTAATTACTATATAGCAAAGAAGTTGTGATTGAATTTTCTTAATATAATGAGTGATTTTCTTGCCTTCTCACTTAATAAGAATTGATAACCTAAAACAGCTCATAACCTTCCTTCCTTCCTTCCTTCCTTCCTTCCTTCCTTCCTTCCTTCCTTCCTTCCTTCCTTCCTTCCTTCCTTCCTTCCTCCCTCCCTCCCTCCCTCCCTCCCTCCCTTCCTTCCTTCCTTCCTTCCTTCCCAATAATAAGTTTAAAAATTTAGCCTGTAATGAATGGAAGGAGAAAGTTAGAAACTAAAGTGAAAGATAGAAAGCAACTCTAACTAGAACTTTCCCAGTCTTTGAGTAGATAGACAGACAGATAGACATGCTTCTATGTGGCTATATATAGTCTCACAAGATATCAGAATAATCAGGTCATATCTGCTTAGGTTTTCTTTATTGGAAAAATATTATGGAAATACTAAATGATAGGGTATATAAAACATAGAACTCCCAACTTAATGCAGATTAATTTTTAACAAGAATTCCTATGCAGCAGGAGATAGTTCCCACATTCCATTGTGATTGACAAGCTTGACATATGGAATAGTTCACAAATTCCCAGGTGACTGACAGATGGAGAATAGAAAGGCGGATAAAGTTGCCTAGAGAGCTGAGGACGATTTCATATTCAGCGGTTTTGATCAAAAGGATTCCAGATCTCACACTAAATTTAGCACCGCTGGCAATTAGTGCTTGATTTATTCAGTCCTTTCATTTGCTGGTTGACAAATGGAAAACAAGCACAAAATTAAAAATAAGTTTATTTCTAGCATTTTGGATATTTAAAATGTGTATGCCTTTGTTTGTACATAAATTAACATGAGATGAATTTATAGTGAAATTAAATCTGAAATGGAGATGCAAGCAATAAATAAGAGCTTTTTATGTATCTTTTGGGCAGAACAGGTGTTTGAATTAAGAACTACTAATATGTTTAGCAGCATGGCTCCACCTTTAGCATTAGGAAGTTAATGCTTCCCTAAATTTAGAATAATCTTTCCACAATTTAGGATTCTTTCATGTGCTTCCAGCATAAGTGACCATCTGTAAGAGAAGACTAATGTCTTTTACTCCAATAATGATAAAAATCAGTCAAGCTTTACACCCACATTATTCTCAACTGTGTTCAGACATATATTAATTGTATAAGCATATCAAAAATTGGTTTTATTTTCCAAGGTGATAGATAGATGATGAAGAGAGAGAGAGAGAGAGAGAGAGAGAGAGAGAGAGAGAGAGAGAGAGAGATGATAGAG
>QLTV01003486.1:58121-71681 GCA_003457575.1 Thermophis baileyi
TCCATCATCGGACGTTGGCGATCATGTTGGCGATCCTATTTTTATCAACAGCTGCATGAAGAAGTGCTGCTGAGTTTTGTCCAAACCAGTTCCTTAGATTTTGAAGCCATGATGTTCTTCTTCTGCCTGGACCTCGTTTGCCTTCAATTTTTCCCTGGAGGATTAAGTGAAGTATGCCATATTTTTCCGGGTGTCGCATCACATGTCCAAAATATTCTAACTTTTGCTTTTTTATGGTTTTGATGATTTCCCTTGGCTTTCCCAGGTGGCTTATCACCTCCTCATTTCTGATTTCTGAAAGTAGTATTAGTATATTATAAAATTAAAAAGAATAGATGTTCCAGCCATATTTGTCCTGGAGGATATAGAGTCAGGATATAATAAGGTAAGAAACATTTAATTTATGCAAAAGAAACCATGGAAAAAAAGGAAGGGGGAATATTCTAATTTCTAATTGGCATTTGGAACAATTTAGCCAAGGAAAGGACAGAAAATAAAGCAAAGGCTTAAGACAAAAAACAGACTTTCAACATCAAGCAAGAAGGGCCTAGGAAAAATATTTCAATAAAGAATAGCATCATAGAAAGAAATGATGAGAAAAAGAAAATGAGATATGTTTTTAAGAAGATGAGAGAAATCAGAAGAAAATTTATAACTAAGTTAGATCTTCTTAAAAATAATAATGGAAGATTTGAACAGAGTCAAATGAAGTTAAAAGAAAACTGTATGTAACAAATATATTGAAGCCCCTGAGAAATATAGATATATAATAGAAATTTCAAAGAGAGAATATATTCAGGAGTGAACTCCATTTGAAAGTGAGATCAAGAAAAATAGACCATCTGTCAGATAAGAAAATGACAGAAATATATGAAATACCCATTGCACAGTTTAAAGCTGTAAGAAAACAGCAGTTAAAGTTAAGAGCCGCATGTCAAAAAATAGGAAACAAGGTTGGTGCCCTAGATACTGGGGGAAAAATGTGAATAGACTTTTATTGACAAGGGGAGGTGCAAGACAATGTGCAAATTGGAGAAATGTTACAAGAAGTCATCACACAAGCAATCTCTTTGCTAATATTTTACAGAACAGAGATAAAAACATCAAATAATCAGTAGGCTTCAGAAAAGGCAGGGGAACATAGAATTTGATAGCTAACATAAGATGGATGGTAGACAGAGAAAGAGAATTTAAGAGGTTTTTCTTTTCTTTACTTACAATGGCAAAGGTTTGTGTATATTAAGAAAGAATGTGGATTGGGAACAAGAAGAGAAGAATATAAATTGCAGGCATTCGCCAATTACATGGCGTTCATAATTGAAGATCCTTTGGAAACAGGGATAGTATTGATTAGAGAATTACAGGAATTTGGACAGGTTGCAGGGTTAAAAATAAATAAAAAAAACCCAAAAATAATAACTAAAAATCTTACACAAGACCAAAACAAAGAATTAGAGAGGATATTAGAATTTCAAATAGTTAAAAAACCAAAATATTTAGGGATTTGGCTAACGGCAAAATGCTCCTCCTTAAAAGAAGATAACTACATGAAATTATTAACACAGATTCGGAAAGATTTGGAAAACTGGACAAAACTACAATTATCTTTAGTAGGAAGAATAACCACCATTAAAATGAATATTTTACCCAAAATTTTACATTTATTTCAAACAATTCCAATAAAATTAAATAATTTTTTTTGAAGAATTAAATAAAACAATGTTAAAATTCATTTGGCAAGGGAAAAAGGCCAGAATAAAGTGTAAACTTTTACAGGATTCCAGATTGAGAGGGGGTTTAGGCCTACCAGATTTGGAACCGTATTATCAGGCAGCTGCGGCGACATGGATCAGAGATTGGATAATTTTAAAAAGACAAGAGAACATTGGTGATTGAGGGACATGACCTACAATGGGGTTGGCATGCATTCGTATGGGAGGGAAAGAATAAAACACACAATTATTTCCAAAGACATTAATTTTATTATTATTTTTTGTATTACTTATAAAATTTATATGCCACCCAACTCCCGAAGGACATCAAATAAGAGATTCATTAATGGAGGTCTGGAGGAAAATTAATTTATATAAATTTATATAAAAATTCTGCGATGGATTTCAACTATGGAAGCATTGGTCTATCCGAATGTCATAGACTTAGATAAAATAGTTACATATAATGAATTATTAGATGAACAAGGGAGGTTAAAATCAAATCAAGAACTACAGACACAAGGAATTAAAATTGACTGGTGGCCTTATATACAGATCCAAACAAAATACAAAAAGGACTTAGAGCAATATGGCTTTCAAAATGAACAACAAGAAATTAAAAAAAATTAACAGGTACAGATGAAAAAATGATTACGAAGGTATACAATTGTTTATTAAAACATAAAATGGAGGAGGAAACTGTAAAAGAAACAATGATTGCGTGGGCAAAATTTTTTGGGTATAATATCGAATTAGAGTACTGGGAACAAATTTGGGGAAAAAATTATAAAATGACAATGTCGGCCGCCTATAAGGAAAACATAATTAAAATGTTCTATAGATGGCATCTACCACCAGCGAGATTGGCCAAAATGTATTCAACTATATCACCCAATTGCTGGAAATGTAATCATGTACAAGGGACATTCTACCATATGTGGTGGACATGTCCCAGCGCAAAGAAATATTGGAGGAAAATTAAAAATTGGATTGAAGAAATAACGGAGCAAAAAATTGAGATGAGACCAGAATTGTTTCTATTGGGAATAATAAAAGATAATATGAGAAAAGAAATTTATTATATTATACAACATATAATAACGGCAGCGAGAATTACATCCGCCCAAAACTGGAAAAAGGAACCCTCGAATGCAATGATTATAAAAAAGGTGCTAGAATGCGCAGAGATGAATAAACTAATGATGGAATTGAGAGAGAGAGAGAGAGGAAACAATGTATTATAAAATATGGGATAGATAGTATGATTGGCTCGAAAAGAAAAGTAAAATTAATGTGTAAATTGATATAAAAAGAAGTAGTAAAATGTGAGAAATGTAAATTTGGAATCTAATTGGTTGTAAAATAATGTATAATATGTATAAAATGAACAGATATATATAAGAATGTTTAAATGTAAAACAATAGCCTTAATTATGAAGAATGTAGAATTGAGAAAGAAAGTTCAGAGATTGTAAAGCTGTATTAGTGGAATTTATTTTGTTTTAATTTGAAAAACTACAATAAAAATTATTTTTTAAAAAAGAATGTGGGTTGTATTAAAAGAAATGGGTGTACCAGAATACCTGACTAGACTACTTCTCTGAAAAAAACGTTTACAATAAGGAGCGTGTTTCTGTAAGAAATATATGAAAAAGATAAAGACAATGATGCTTAATTCAGAGAGCGAGAAAGTAAGATGGAAAAGACAGTAGCCTGAAAAAACTTATTTTCCAAAGCACCAAAAGGCAAGACAAGAAACAATGGATGGAAACTAATCAAGGAGAGAAGCAACTTAGAACTAAGGAGAAATTTCCTGACAGTGAAAACAACCAGTGGAATGGGTTGCCTTCAGAAGTTGTGAGTGCTTCACCACTGGAGGTTTTTAAGAAGATATTGGACAACCATTTGTCTGAAATTGTATAAGGTCTCTTGCTTGAGCAGGGGGTTGGACTTGAAGACCTCAAAGGTCCCTTCCAGCTCTATTCTGATTGATTGATTGAAATGAAACAAGAGGCTGAAACACTAACAGTTTGAATTACTCAGAAACTAGAGAGACATTTTTGTTTATTTGGACTAGATAAGATGGACAGCATGTTGTAGAAATAAGGAAGGGAAGAATGCAATAGCAAACATAGCCAAGATAATAAAAGATCAGAATATTTCTATGACAAAAGTATTCAAGATTATTAAAGCAATATAGTTTTGTTTCCACAGTGGTAATGTATGGTTGTGAAAGCTGGGTATTTAGAAAAAAATGACAGAAAGAATGTTGCCATGAATGTTGTGTATTATGGATTTGGAACTAACTATTAAATGATCAGGGACTGTAAGAGGAAGCAGTCTATCAGTATTGGACAGGTACTCCTGTGAGGTGATAATCGAGAAACATGCTTTGCATATATGATGTGTTATGGCCAGAAAAAAGTGACTATATCTGGCACATTAAAGAAAAAGTAGATGAAGAAGATAACAAATAATGATTATATTATTTAATTGGATTATGAAATGTCTGCAAACAAATAACCAAACTCAGAGAACACCAAGGACTCCTCATAACATATTGATTAACAGTTTGGGATGAAGAAGGTCACCGGAATGTCCTTGAAAAGTTACCAGCTGAGATGGCAGGCACTTTTCCAGAAAGATTTGACTAGGTTGCACTAAGTTATCAATGTTGGCTGCTAAACTGAAACAGTTTGTGATTATACCTGATTAGGTAGTGTTTTATGGTAAGTGTTACATGAATATGATCTTCTCATATGGGAGTTATCCTGAGTCATCCACGGTTGAATGAAGACAGCGAAAAAGAATAACATAAGTTTCAGTAAAATCAGCCATATGGCTGTTAATTAAGTACATGGAGTGGCTTAGTCACCCTTTCTCCATAATCTTGCTATATACATATTCTGTTTTGTTTTTGAGCTGATTTTTGATTGTAGCTTTTTTTTCTTCAACATTCTGAAGTTCCTTCCCTTTCATTCTGTCCTGGTTTTCCACAAGACCATAGTTTATTCTGCCACTCAAGTCCCTATTTCTTTACCCATGTCTCTACTTCATATTTCTTAGACCTAGCTGGTGAAAACTCTACAAGTTGCATTGTATTACATAATAATGTATTGGTAGGAATGAGAAATATTTTCTGGCATAAGAACTAAGTTAACACAGAAGATCAAACTTCTATGTTAACTTAGTTCTTATGCCAGAAAATATTCTGAAACCATCATCTACTTTTAAAAGGTTTAAATCTTTATGCATGACAAATCAAAATCTTGCATTTGGAATTTCTAAATGTAAGTAACAGAGCCTCATTTGAATGTTCTTATATTTTAAAACAAATGTCTTTTTAGTCTTTTTTTCTGATTTCTCTCGATGTCCTTAAACCAGAAGAAGGGAGAAAAAAGGGGAGATTGCCTTTCAAAAATGAATGTGTTCTTTTTTTCCATGTTACAATTCTGCAATAATCAGGACTAATACTTCTTCATGGACTATGATACACATAAAGCAGAATGACAGAATAATAGAGTTGGAAGGGACTTTGGAAGTCTTCTAATTCAACTCCCTGTCGAAGCAGAAAACCCTAATACCATTCCAGCAAATGGCTGACTAGTCTCTTCTTAAAAACCTCCAGTAATGAAGTACCTATAAATCTGAAGGAAAACCATTCCACTAGTTAATTGTTCTCACTTCTAGGAAGTTTCTTCTTAATTCTAGGTTGATTTTCTCCTTGATTAGTTTCCATCCTCTGGTTCTTGTCTTGCCTTCTGGTGCTTTGGAAAAAAAGTTGACCCCCTCTTCTTTGTGGTAGCCCCTCAAATATTGGAATAATGCTATCATCTCACTCCTAGTCCTTTGTTTCACTAGACTAGAAAACCGCAATTCCTGCATCCGTTCTTCATATGTTTTAGCCTCCAGCCACCTAATCATCCTTGTTGCTCTTTTCTGCACTCTTCCCAGTCTCTACAACTTTTTTATAATATGGTGACCAAAACTATAAACATATTAATTTAGAACTGTATATTTTTAAAATGTCATAGAAACTGACACAAGAGCCAGCAACAGAGCAACCTTCTCTAAATGTACTTTTGTTTTTAAATTTGTGGTTAGCCACATTCTGAATGGTTAAAAGGGGAGAGGTTTGCATATAAAATAACAATATTGTAGTCAATTTCTACTAACAATTCAATATTTAATGTAAATATTTTTATAATTCTTTTCTTTAATTTGCAACTGGTTCTACAGAAGATACCAGTAAAGTATCTTTATACCAAGCAAAGCAAAGAGCTGAAGTTTGGCAATTTTTGGTTCACACATCTCCATCATGTACTGCTTTTTTAAAGGACTTTTTTATTTGTTTACCAACAACTCATAACTGAAATTTGTTTACCCACAACTCATAATAGAAATTACATTACTTTTGCAGTGGGAGAACTGTAGAGTTTATAAAACTCTATAATTTTAAAACAAAGCCTTTTTTTTTTGTCTATATATGATATTGTCTGTTTGACTACTTAATTTTGTTTCCTTCCTATCTGTCCATCTGTTTATTTTAGTTGCTTCTTCCTTTCTGTTGGCTTCTATATAAATTTTACCCATATGCGTGCTGCGAATGTGAATGGATATGAATAGCAAACAACCATTGAAATGCACAACTAACTGAACATTCTGATTGGGGTGTTTTTTTGTTGTATTTTTGGATCTGTAAGTGCTAAAATTTCATCCAGGTTAATTTTGTAAGGCTCAGGATAGATTCATTCATGACAATTTATGCAGATACAAGTAGGTTTTGAGCTACATTTCAGTGGCACTTCCTTCTCTCAGTGCTGGTTCTTTGGCAAATTAGAATGCAAAATTTGGGTTGCACAAGAATCAGGCATCAAAAAAGATGTCTTGGGGATTCACCTGTTAGCACTTTAAATCATAATTGGGAATATAGCTGGAATTTATAATCTGTGCTATATTTTGGTGAGTAAACAAATGGATTAAAAGAGATTCTTACAAAATGGAATCAATCATAGACTAAGGATAGTTCTAGGAGCTGAACCAATGCCACTCTGGGAATTAAAGGGAAGTATTTTTTAAAATGTAGCAAAGTTACTTTATCCGTATCAGATATATCCTTTATACAGTATAACTGACATTTTTTCCAATCAATAGGACTGTGATATTCAAATAGTCACAAATGAATAAGATATTTTTATTTATTGTAAGCTGTCTAGAGATGTTGAATATGAGATGGGCAGCAAATAAATTTCATAAATTAAAAAAAATGGCTATTTAGCTTAACACAATTTCTTAGTATTAACGTTTTCCTTAGAGATGCTTTTGTTTTCTTGATAAAACCAAGCAGTCAATGGCTGCTCTGTGCAGTACAACATCCCACAAAGCATTTTTCCTAAGGCTGTAAAAGATTTGCTGTGAACTTGAACTATAAAACTGATGAAGCCAACAGCATTTGAAATCTATATCTTTCATCTAGTAATATTCCTAATTAGTCTCCATAAATGATTTCTTTTTCTAAGGTCAAGTCTTCTATTGTTTCACCCAACAAAATTTTAACATGCATGTATCCCATCATGAAATTGTTATCATATATATGAAAGGCATATAAATGGACATTGATATCCATGACATTAAAGCTGTGTGTGTGTGTGTGTGTGTGTGTGTTTACTTCACAAATATTCCCTGGGCATACACACAGTTGTACAGCCAACCAACTCCCTAAGCCTTCCAAAGGATGTAGATGCTTTAGCACAGTGTTTTTCAAACTTGACCACTTCGAAATGTGTGGATTTTGACTCCCAGAATTTCCTGGCCAGCATGCTTTATCCCTTTGAAGAGAAGTGATTTGCTTGTGCTAAGAGGCTTTGCAGAGCACATTTTAAAGGCTGCAGCCTGCAAAATATGTCTGAATTGCACATTCTCACCTGAGCATACTGTATATGGACATAGGCATCCTTGCAGGGTGTGGTAAAAAAAAGTAAGGAAGGCAGCCAGAATCGGGTAAAGCTCCAACTGTTTTTTATGGGCATTGCACCAAAGGGAATTTGTCAACTGCACCTTTATTGCCCCTATCTTGAGGGTTGTTGTGTTTTTTTTTTTACCATATCCTATGAGCACTGCTTTATGGACATCTATCACAACATGAAGAGTACTTTCAGTATTTTCAGAGACTATACTGAACAGCACTAATTTATTAAAATGCATCAGTTAAGTGAGACAGTTTGGAGTAGTGGTTAAAGCATCAGACTAGAAACCAAGAGACCTAGTCCTGCCTTAGGCACAAAGTCAGCTGGGTGACCTTCAGCCAGTCACTTTCTTTCAGTCCTAGGAGCAATGTCAAACCACTTCTGAAATTCTTGCAGAAACTTGTTCAGGCAGCCACGAGGAGTCAAAAACTGATTCAAAGATGCACACACACATCAAATAAGCAGACAGATAGTAAATTGCTAATGTACTAATATTTATACAAAATCATTGCAATTAGTTTCCAAAATATGCATTATTAAAGATGTAAATGAGGGATGCCTAAATTATGTCAGGTTTGCATTTGGGTTTATCCTAATCATTAAGAAGTAATTTTTACTTTGTGGCTAAGAAATTGATTCAAATATATCAGAAAATATTTCCAATCTAGAAATGCAAGTCCTTGGGCACCTAGGATCCTGTGAATTGCCTTACATTGCTTTATGAAAAATCTAATGCTCATTTAAATAGCAATGCAGTTGACTTAGAAATCATGGATCCAAGTAATAGTATATGATAGTATAATATAACATATTAAAGAATGAAATATTAAAGAGGAGAAAAACAGTGTCTCATTTAGGATTTTCTTACATCACTACTCCAATGGTAATGGATGGTGAGGATTGTAATCCTTTTTTAAAATAGTAATTTTATTAAAATTACAGTTACAGCAATTAAACTAATACATTTATAAATAAAAATAAATAAAAGAATAGAAAAAATACAAGGTGTCACAAAATTATCCAAAGCTTTAACATGCTTCTTTTGTAAATTCAGTATAGGAAGTTATCCAGGTCACTCTCTTGACTTGATATTTGTATATCTCTTTTATTATTAAGACATTCAACAGTTTCTTTTGTATGTCCAATATAACAGCTGTCATTTTTAAATTCACTTTCAAATTAGTCTCAATCTTGTCAGGTAAAACTTTTTCATTTTCCATAACATCTTTTAAACACAAGCTATTTATAGAAGCAGACCCTCTTAAAATTAACTTCTGAATCCATTGTTAGAAAATATTATTCGGTATGTCTGGTGTTAAAATACTTTGCTTCATTCAATAATTGTCAGTTGAGTTTGAGTCTTATGTTTATTTTTTTAAAAAACAAAGCAAAAATATTTTCCCATGGGAAGGATTATTTTATATTAATTCCACAATCTTATTCCAAATTTATCTGGACCCTTAGTTCATTTGTAACCTTTTAAAATCAAAGCTCCAATCATTCTTTTACTGATTATTCCAACTATTCTTCAACTTGTAAATAAAATTTATATCTCTAATGAAGAAATTGAAAGAATCTCACCCAATGATGTAAAAAATGTTGAAAAAATGGGTATCATAATCTTAAACTTCAATGGATGTCTAGCAATGAGCTCATCAATTCACATGTTTGACAACAAGCTTATGACTTGTCAAGAAGGCAGTCATAACTATGTGATAAATGTTCCACCCATTTTTACACACATTGCAGAGTAGGACTTGTGGGATATGTGGCTGGGGCCACTGTCTTGACTTTTTTGATTCCCCAATGATGCTCCCAGTCTGGTCTAATATTGATATTTGTTGATATCCTTTCCCCCCACCTCATGGTGATTATTTTTATTATTTGAAAGTAGACCTGTGCAAAATACTCCAAAAACTGCTTCAAAGTGCAGCTTATCAAGTGCTCCATTTTGAAGCATTAAAGCTTTTGAGATTTTTTTTTTGGGGGGGGGAGAAGGCATATGTGACTGCTTCAAAAGACTAACCTAACACACTGATGCTAGCAGCAAAATGTAGCATCTGTACATGCTACCCACATCCAGACTGTGTCCAGGAAGATGTGCAAGCTTTCTAGAAACCCTACTTTGAATGCTCTGCAGAGTTGTATTATAAACTTTTTGATTTGTCCAAATTGAATGAACTACATACTAGGCTCAACTCATAAAAACACAAAAATGCAGATCAAAGGGCAGAGCTTGACTCTATTTTGTTTTGTTTTGATGCTTTGTTTCAACTTTTCTTTTCTTTTTTCAACTCACATACACTCTGGGGAAGAAGCATGCAAAGAAATTAAGAATGACCCTAAAAATAAAGCAATATTTATTTTTTAAAAAATATATAACAAATGGAAAAGCATAATGCAACCTTAATTCTTAGAGATGGTGTCAGTCAACACTCTGGCCAAAGCCCAAGGGAACAGTCCTAAGAGCCTTGTGAATGACCAATGGTGTGGGACCCATCCAAACTTGGAAGAATAGAAGAAAGTTGTTCTACTGGGCAAGCACTGGGACAAAGAAGTACATTTCCATCTGGTCACATGGGCTAATGGAGGAGCCCCAGATCTGGTGGGACAAGCACAACTATGGGGAAACAGGTGATCACACAAATAACCTCATTGAGGTTCTGGACATTTGATTGATCAATAACCTCATTGAGGTTCTGGACATTTGATTGATCAGTTATCACAGTGAGTAGAAATACTTTTCTATTTTTCTCTTCTTTTTGCTTCAGTTTCATTTATGAGTTAAAAGTCATTCTTTATCTCTACATATTTGAGGTACTTTTACTTGAAATGCTTTAAAAACGTTAAGGCTACAATCCTATCTATACTTAAAAGTTTCACTAAATTCAGTTCTGGCTAGATGTGCATGGAATTACATAGCTAGGTATTCGGTTTTTGTCAGCGGTCATAACATATTCTCTGAGGCAATTGTATCATTTTGCAAATCTGTGCACTCAAAATAATTGCTGCTAAGATTAACTCTATTCTCAATTCATTGGGGAGGGGGGATGAGGAAAAGAGGGATCTGGAAAAAAATATACCTATGTGTCAGCAAATCTTTTATAATTTAATTTTGCTATACTGTATTTATATATATATATATTTTAAAAAAAACATTCAACAGGATAAACACATTTTGAAAAAAGTGAAAATACGCCATTTGCCTGCTGAGGCTATGGACGCCAGTTTCATCCCTGAGAATGTTTTGAAATGCAAGTTATTTGTTTGTCATTTAAATGACAACTGAAACTGAGCAGCAGTAGACAATGCTGTAATAACATGAGCCAAATGTACTTAGTTGGCATAATTATTAGTGAAGTATGGCCATGAAATAAAATGGGATTTTAAAAGACTTTGTACAAATGATTTTTTTTTTCTTACTGACACCATCTAAGAATTTCTTGCATTTCTGAACTTGGCATTAGCTGGCTTCCAGTTTAGGGTCAATATATAGAAAAATTTGGTCTTGGAACTGAGTCTGGTGTCAAAACATCCAGTGTTATTACAAATGGGGCAAAGCACAGGTCTGTTCCTCAAAGGGATTCAATCACAGGAAGACAGCTGTCATATCACTTTTTCTATAATCTCCCTAGCACTCAGGAGTAACTAACAGAAGGCTATTATGATCGATGGACCACAAAGATATGTTTATGTATAGATATTCTCTATCATCATGTTCCAAAACTGGACAAATACAATTGAAAATATCCGAAATTAATTTGGATTATTGGAGTGCAGGTTTTATATTCTAATGTGGTAAGAAGAAATAAAATATAAACTCAGTTTTGCGTTTGCTTCTTTTCTATCACACTTCTGCAACATTCTGCTAAAAAAAAAAAGAAGAAGAAAACAAATTCACATTTAGCATGCATCTAGTTCTCACTTTCCCATTTTTGTTTTTATATTTCACAATATACACACTTTGGTGCAAAATTCTTGAGCTGAAATTTGCATCACTATATAATTTTAAGATAGGAATTTCAGGAATGTGCTCCTCAATTCTTTTCCTATTGTCATCTTATAGTTGCTTTACTAGTTTCTGTGCACATTTGTCATTTAGACAACAGGACCACTCTTGGAAGAATTACTTCCAAATGTAGCTTTTCTGACTTGGATGATTAACCACACTGGTACTTTCTGGTGTTAGTAAATTCTTCTCACCTGTGGAAGACCAACTTCCAATACCGGTCAGGTGTTTTGGAATCTCCAAGTTTCGTGGGAAATATCTATAATACAGATTATTCTCAGCCAATATCATGCCAAGAAGTGTGGTGTTTATTTGAAGTATCCCATTATTGGGATTATTTTCCAACATGATCTGAGTTTCCCAAAATTATTTGATTACATCAAGACAAGATCAAGCTCAGTGGCTGATGTACAGTATACAAACTCAAAGCAGTCCAAAGTAGAGGTGGCAGTAGCAAAGTTTAACAGTATAACTAATTATTAATATGATTTTAAAATTCATTGCTCTTTGGTGTTCAGTTGATGTATACTCCTACTCTGAAGATTCCTCATTGTTATTGAAACTAGCCCACTCTTCTGCCATATGCACTCTGATCTTGGAATTAAACTGCTTGAATGGGGCACACATTATATATGTTACATGGGATTTATTATGAGAAACTTTTAGCAAATAGCTCTGTTTCATTTGATTCCGAGGAGTAATTGGAAAATGAATAAATGATTATTTTGTTCAGAACTGACTGCTAAAGAAACATATACATCCATATGTTGTTTCCTCAGTAATGAGAAACTCTCAACTGAAAAGGGCATTGAGCAAAATAATTAAAATACACAAAAATATTGGTAGAACACCAATTTTTTGTTGTTGTTAGCAAACATACTTTCAGGGTACTGTTTCCATCATCACACATAATCGCTGAAAGTGCCAAGTATGCTTGTGTTTCATTCCTGCAAATTGGTCAAGTACACTTTTGCCTAGTTTCTTTTTTTCTGTGAATTGAAAGAAAAAAAATGCATGAAAATGTAAGCATATTTCTCCTAATGTTTTTTTCCTGCATTCTTTTCCTTAGACACACATTTCCCCTAATATGATTATGCATTATTGTGCGTGCTTTCATCTTAGTTGTGAACTGCATCACAAAATTTATTAAAGTCAAGATTTTGGCAGGCAACCATGTTCTTAAGGCAACTTAAGACAAAATGAGTTAGGGAAGGACATCCATTTGTGGCATGAAATGTATTCAATGCTTACAAGCTTCCTTTACAATTTTAAATTCTGATTTCATGGTGAATTCCAGTTCCAGTATGAAAATGGTATTTCTGCATTTAAAAAAAAAGGTTCAATATGGCATCTGTGTTCTTATATTTAATACCCCTGATTGTATCACCTGTGATATGGGTGCAGTCAAGAGCAGCATTAAACACAAGAGATTAGACACTTTATGTTCTGAATCAAGCGTAGATTGGTTATGCTCTCATCAGGCAGTTAAACACAAACACAATGGTACATTCAATCAGATTATATTTTATTCTTCAGGCATCCTCTGACATCACTCACGGTTATGTAGAAGTTCTTCTGAATCTACAGTCATAATCTGGAACCATCACGAATATTGTAAAAAAGGATTAAAGCTTCCCCATCTCCTTGTTGCTACATCTTTTCCCGGTAGATTGCTTGGAATAAAATCCCTTAGGGACAATGTGCTTCAATTACCCTGCCCCCAGGCATACTTCAATGACCAATAAGAGTACACAGTTATGATCACATGGCATGGACTACATGGCATGGACTACATTCCCCAGAATGCTATGTCTTAAAGAGACAGTTCTTAATTCTAGGCTAAACCCTTGGTAAGCCAGCACAGGGAGGGGCG
>QLTV01003486.1:72833-83533 GCA_003457575.1 Thermophis baileyi
ATAACAGCCTTTATTGTTAGGTCCTGTTAGGGGTGGGATGGTTCTTGTCTCTTTAAGTTTGTTGTTTACAAAATTGTAGAAGGCACGGTTGGATTTGGTGCGCAGGAGGTTTTCCTCTTGTTTGATATGATAATTGGTGCATTCAGTCTTTATTTGTTGGCATAAGTTTTTGTAGCGGCTTTTGAAGTTGGCAATGTAGCCAGTTTTGTTTTTTCGCCAAAGAGATCTTTTTTTGGATTGAAGCTTCCTTATTTTTATGGGTAATTTGTTTTTCTTGGTTTTGGTGGTTATTAGTGGTACATATAGTTTGACTACATTGCATGGACTACATTCCCCAGAATGTTATGTCTTAAAGAGACAGTTCTTAATTCTAGGCTAAAACCCTTGTTAAGCCAGCACACTTTATAAAATAAAAGATTGTATTAAATCAGACTTTGAGAGCAATGCTAATAGCCTGCATTACATATTATGCTAAATCATAATATATCTTGCCAAGTGAAAAAAACAAAAAAACAAAAAAATCCTTATTATAGTTTCCTGAAATATGTGAACCTGCCCATTAACTCATATCAACTTTGGTCTTTTATAAATTGTTCTCTTGTTAGTCTTGCAAGTACCTCCACTGGGGGCTACCATTTTAAGTCCTTGCCAACAATTTTCCAACATCTGTTTGTCACATAGACTGCAATGTTCTGTTTCCCTCCTATTTCAATGTGTAATGTTTCCATTCTCTTCTTCATACATATTGCAGATCTAATCAACTCTTCTTTACATACAAAGCTACAAGAAAAAAAATCACTGTCATCTTTGCCAATCTGTTTGTTTTTAATAAAGCAAATACAGGGAGCTTCAACTGTGTAAGGATCATCTAGGCACCTGTTTTCTTCTTAGAAGTCCATATACGCACTCCTAAATGCTAGGAATATAGAGATAACTTTGAAGCACTCAGAATCTAGGATGCTGTATGTTTGAAGAAGGCTAAAGAATATAATAACCAAGTTTAGATCATCTTGAATAAGCATACTAGAGTCCACTATTCTATTTTTCTCCACTTTATACTGTTCCTCCATTGTTCTCATCAGCATTCTTCAAGTTCTGCAAAGTTGTTTTTATTTCAGTCAGAAAGAATAGCTTGGATTAGACATATTTTTACATGAATTCAAAACATTTTCAGAGTTTATTATTATCAAAGGATTGGACTTCTTTACTATAGATTTTAATTAATTTGAAGATCTATAAAACATGCAGCAGAATGTAGAGAAAGACCAATTTAGCTAAAGAACATACCCAACAACAGAACTGATCAAAATGTGCCCATTTTAAGCATGTCTACTCCGTTTGATTTTTTTATTTTATTTTTTTTTTGCATTTTTGAACTGCTCATCTTTCTCAAAGAAGGACTATGGGTGATGTACAATAATATGTTAAAATATAAAAGCATATAAAATTTAAGATTTAGAAAATTTAGAAGGAATAAAGGATGATTAAACCCTGTTAAAAATTCTTTAAAAAGGCAAATGGAGGTCTCTCAGAGAACCAACCAACCACACAGCTGTGTGATCCTCTGAGCTCCCCATATGAGACCACAAAGCCATGTTTTAACTTCGTTTTGGAAGGCCAGAAAAATGGAGGACTGCCGTACCTGCAGGGGGAGAATATTCCACAGAGTAGGGGCAATGGCAGAGAACACTCTCTTCATAGACCCCATCAGTCAGAATTCTTTAACTGATGGGACAAGCCAGTGTAATAGGACAAAGATTGTTCTGTAGGTAGCCTTACCCCAGGTTTATTGTGTGCTAACTTAGTATGGGTCTGGTAATTCCACACTATTCTGTTTTAAACATGTACCTAATATATTGGCTGATGATAGTCCACATCAATTTATAAATTGACAGCCAAATATTTATTAGCTTCACAATCTTTATCCATTAAATAGTGCATTGCTCTATTAGTATCCATTGCTCTATTAGTATCCAATGATCCAAATAGGTTTCATCATTATGCTGATTTTACCTAGCTTTTGTCAGGAGCCAAAGATCAGGTCCACACATGAAGGTCAAATTAAACAAATTCATTGCTTAAAAAAAATTATGCATGGGAATCTTCTCAACTAATAGCACCTGCCTGGAGTGTCCTTTCTGTCAGTGTCTGACTCTGGGAGACCATATCCCCCAAAATCAGATTAGTGATGACCTTGCTTCCTTCTGTAAAGCGTGAAGACCTGGATGTGCCCCAGAATCTGTAGGTCAGGAGGTTAGATGACTGTTTGAAAGATTTCTGTACATTGTTTTGCTAGGTTCAGCCTTGGTGGCCATTGTTATTTTATTTTGCTAGTATGGTTTTTGTTGGAGGAGGCATGGTGGTGCAGTGGTTAGAATACACTATTGCAGGCTAACTCTGCCCACTGTCAGGAGTTCGATCCTGACCAGCTCAAGATTAACTCAGCCTTCCATCCTCCCAAGTTTGTTGGGGGCAATATGCTGACCAGGGGTGGGTTCTACTTACCTTCCCTACCGGTTCGCTAACTATATCAAAACTTGCTTTGCTCCAATGAGATTTCTAAAACATTTGATGCTATAGAACAGGGGTGTCAAACCTGCGTCGTCATGGTGGCGTCACATGACGTATCGTGATTTCCCCCCCCCTTCGCTAAACCGGATGTGGGCATGGGCAGCACATGACGCATACGGGCCGCGGGCCGTGAGTTTGACAGTCCTGCTATAGAATATAAATCTGTTATTGGAAGTGGGGTTTGGATATACATTTGCTCTATCAGCTACATTTATCAGCATAGCAAATAACACCAATGGATTGATATGACTTTCCCCCAAATAAATAAGGGCTTCAAAAGATGCCCACAGTTCTGTTTCATTTGACCTTATTATAGAAATATTAGCAAAAGATATTAGAAGAAAAGAATATTTAACATCTTAATATTAAAACATAACATCAAGCCATTAATCCATTTATAGGTGATATACTCATTTTTCTTCAAAATCTTAATAAAGATATAACACAATTGCAATTTTAATTAAATATATTTCATGTAGTAACTGGTTTAGAAGTTAACATTGATAAATTGTCTGCTGTGTTAATTAACATTGATAAAGAATCACTGAAACAGCTTTAAAAAGCTATTGGACTTCATACCAGTCTGGATGGATTTAGATATTTAGAACTAAGTATTGCAAAGGATTGGCACTAATCAGAGAAACATAATTGTGACCCTCTTCTTTGCAAGATTAAAGTGAAACTTCCCTCATCACAACTTCCATTATTTGCTTGGTACAATAGCTGTATTCTAACTTTTATTTGTCTTAAAGTTATATTTTGCTTCAAACATTCCAAATCTGATTGCAAATTACTTGGTTTTGTTTATGGCAAAGAATTTTTACTACATTTGTACTTAATAGTCAGTTGTTTAAAATGAAAACACCAAATGGTTTCTTTCCAAACCAGGAACCTATCTTCCAGTCTCATGATGAAACTGTCCAAGTTGTGATTGTCCGTACATTTTTATTGGCAGAATAGTGATGGACTGTCATTTTTTTCTCCAGTAGAACCTGTTCAGCCTTGACCATCTATGGTTCTGCCTTTCATGATTGCTTGGGATACATAAGCCTTTTATCATTACAAATTAAGCATCTGACTGAAGCCTGGTATAATCATATTACACTCTGCTGAAAGGTTGCTATACCACTTATCAAGTTGCTATCTTGTGTTGAAGAGAAAGGAAAATTTATGAATATTACCATCTCTCATACTGATGCCCTACTAGTCCTTTTGCTCAAATGTTTCTGAATAAATTGAGAGAATCACCCAATAATCTTTTATTATAAGTGTGATTGTTTTTTGTACTTACTTATTTCCCATGGCACATACATTATACAACCCAATAAATTGGTAATAAATAATTAATTAAATTCTACTAGTAGATGCCAGAGGGTTTTTTTTTTTTTTTTTTGCAAAACTTTGGAAAATTGAAATACAACTTTCACTGGATCAGTGATATTTAAAAGTGAGGGAAATTGCCCTAGCTGCACACTTAACACAGCAAACACCCTTGAAAAACCATATAAGGAAAGATAAACATATTCCAATCAGATCATTTATTGATTATAATAATTATGTTTTTAAAAACAAAATTATGAAAAAATGTACAAAAAAATCTACCAGAGTTCTGGTAGAAGCAATGAATATTAATATTTGAAATGTGTATGTGTCTCCTTAATTTGTTTTATATATTCAAATGCTCACATACAGACTTTTTATTTGTCCCTCCTTTATTTTTTTAGCTTTTAGTGTTTTCTTTTTTGAATAAAACCCTCTTCCCCATTCTAAATGTTTTGAAATCCATCGGTGAATAAAAATGTAATTTTGCCTGACACTTTAAAGTTCAACAACTTTAAAGATGCATTATTTCCTTTGAGAAAAAGTGACTCAAGTACTTGGCTATAAAACCATTGAAGGTTTCAAATGACAGTACATTGAACACTGCCATCACAAGGAGACTTTAAAAAAGCAAGATAATGGGCATGACCATGTAATCAAAGCTACAGCTTTTTTTAGAGGCATGGATTCCATATAAAAAAGAGATGAGACTAATACTGGAGTAGCAATCACCATCACCTGACCTTTTTTGACATAAAATCACCCTGCCCTGATTCCATTGGCGTTTGATCTTCAAGTGAACTAGTAGTCATTGATGTATGAAGGCGAATATATGTGTCCCAGGATAATGTTGCAGGATCCAATTTGGGCCGGTCATCGGGACCAGAGGTTTTGTCTTCCGAGCTTTCAGATTTGTGCTGGAGCCCATCTTCAGAGAACTTCTCTAGAGCTTCTCTAAAGCTCAGAAGACAAAAATTCTAGTCCTGGTGACCAACCCAGATTGGATCCTGCAGTAGTCATTGAAGTTCTTTTAAAATTTGTGACATGGAATATGAAGAAGAAGAGGCATCCATGAGAACCTGTGTGAGATAAAGTAATATAGTACTGTAATAATCAAAATGGTGTCTCATCAAAACACGGAGATTTAAGATAATACCATAAATCATTTATGCAGAGATCCAGTGAAGTGTGGTCATCACATTAAATATACAAATTAATGGTAGAAGCACCTTTGGCAATTGTTTCAAAGTTGTAAGATATACAGCTCCTGTTACTTAGATTGAACATACCATATTCCATAAATTTGATTGATATTAAGGATTAGATGTTTTAACAGGATGATGTCAAAGTATGCTGTCTGGTATGGTCAGAAAGTGGGGAAATGCTAATTTCTTAAAGAGTTTATATTTGAAAGAGAATTGTGGCCAAAATTATGGAACCCAGTAGACAAAGAGAAGTAAAGTGGCAAAACTGCATGTTTCCCAGACAAAAGCTACTAGACATTGTATTTGTGCTCCACCTTTATAGTAAGTAATTCTTTTGACCAAGTTTTATTAAACACAATTAATATCTAGGTAGCAACTTAATTTGATCCTGCAGGAAAAAAAACACTTTTTTGTTAAAATTCTTGAAAGTGTACGCAGCTTAAATAAATCCCCAGGTAGCTGGATTTCAAACAGTCAAATATAAAATTAGCAAATGCAACATCTGTTCAAAACTATTATTTTATAATAACATTAATTGGCAGATGTCTTCAGATGACAAAGTGAAATGTATCTGCTGTAATTTGTTCTTTTCCATAGAGGTGACCTTGGGATCAATGAAGAATATATTTCCTAAATTAGCAATAGGTTCCATAATGTAGAGCTTTCTTTAAACAAAACCTGGAAATACAGAAATATTACTCTCTTCCCCACAAATGCTGCATTCATAGTGTGATGGGACTTGTTGCCCCAATGTCCCAAAAACTTTTTTTTTGTACAGTTTGGTATTCCATAGCTACATAAAGTTCACATGGAATTCCTGTGCCAATTCAATTACTGTCTGTTTAATGAAGTGTTTCAGGTTTATTTCAGGAGTATTGCTAATTATTAATTAGCATATGGGGACCAATACTCTATCTTTTGTAGCCATGCTATGATTTTAAAATTCCTAGTACAATTAAATAAGTTCTAATAAGCTTTAAATAGTTTTTCACAAATGAAAAAGATGTCGAAAGTGAATGTAAGTTTTAAGAACATTTACAAAAGAACCCAATAAATTCTTTTGAAATTAAGTATCCTTTAGTATCTTTAGTTGAGCTTGAGATTGACATAGCTCAAGGTCAGAGATTTACTGGAGGAATGGCAACCTTGCCCCAGTCACAATTCCCAATGCTCCAGCCATCAGGAATCTTTCAATTATTCATTGTGTTGCTGGTTTAATTACCAGCCTGTCTATGAGAAGGACCCATGCACTGTAGTGAATGTGATGTATAGATAAAATCCATACTGCATTTTCTTTGATCAAGATTAACACTTAAATTAATTGTCATCCTATACAGGTGTTCAATAAAAGCTACAGGTGAGGTGACATCATCATGCAGATGGAACAAACTACTAATTGCATCATTTTGTGTAATGATGCAAGTATGTAATTTTTGTGATTTGCACAAGGACTTCAAGACACATGCAACTTCACTTGATCCCTTTAAACCTAAGAGGCATCCATGTCATTTAATTGTCATTGGATACCAAGTGAGAGCAGCCCTAAACCTGCATTGTAAAAGGTGAAAGTAATTGTACTCCAAAGCCGTCTATCCCTGAGTCATACATTTGTACTTATCTCAGATTGAATTTGTATGATATGATATTCAGTTGTATAAGAATTACTGTTGGATCACTCCTTGTTATGCCCAAGAAGTTCTGCCCAACCACAACACCATTCCAGGATTTACTTCAGGAAGACTAAATTATCATTGGTGAAGAGAAGCTGTTGTAGGACTTGATCACTGTATTTGCCCATACCATAATATTTGGACAATTCTATGATTTCTATGTCACTTAAGCAAGATTAGAACAAAGGAAACCATAGTTATGGATTCTAGATTAATTATGTCTTGGTGAAATCATGTCCTTTATGATGTCATAATATGATGTCCATGGCCAGGATTTGTGCCTTAACTCCATGTTATATAGATTTATTTAAGGCAGAATATTGTCTAAAACAGTAAACATTTAAGCAGTTTCCAATCTGGAACCTCCCTCCAGGTATATTGAAACAATGAAGCTCAAGTGGAACATCTGATGGTACCTCTAGGGGTTGCTTTCTAACAAATCTGGAAGATTCTGTTTTGGAAAATGTCTTCAACCTAACAAAAATTGCTATTGTTTTATAGGCCAATGCTGCAGCAAAAATCCAAGGAAAACTTTATAATATACAGTATATTAAAAAATATTTATGGAGAGTACAGTATTCAGTTTGGGATTATAAATAGCAAGACAGTTGCTTTATAATATATTATGATTGATGAAAACATACACACACACATACACTCTCAAAGAGATACACGCCTCTTTAAGCAGTTATAAATCCTCTTTGGATGAAGGTCAGAAGCAGGTACAGAGACATCTAAATATATCTGCACAACCACACTTCATGCATTTAATGTGGGAAAAACAACTGTTATCCATACAGTTCAACACTGAAAAGGTGCCAGATAAAATTCTGGATACTGACAATTAAAAGCTTGAGGTCATAGTTCATGCCTGAAATAAGAAGGGGTCTGTTTTTATTCCGTAGGAGCAATCTTTTAAAAAGATTATGGTTTTATAATGAGTTTTAGCTCTATCCTTATGCCATTGTTTTTATTTTCTTCATGCTTTAATTTTATTATATATTATGAGCTGTTAAATATTTAAATTTAAAACTTGGGAAGGTATTTGAGGGCATCATGGAATGCAGAAAGCCGGCAAGTGAACTTAGAAATAAATACATAAATGAAAAACCCTGATGTGAACAATATTGGAAAGCATTTCTCAAATAGTGTTAGACTGTTTGCTGCGTTTAATTTCCTACCTTCTTGCTGATTTGTGAGATCAATGCCATAATACTTTCAATTTCATATTTAAAAAAACCCTTTTTCTATTCCTATCTTTCTCTCTGACCTTCCTCCAATTCACACACACACACACACACACACACACAGAGAGAGAGAGAGAGAGAGAGAGAGAGAGAGAGAGAGAAATTATAAACAGATATGATATCTTATTTCTTGGAAGGAGTTCATATAAAGGAAGTTGGTGAAGACATGTACCGTATGCATTTTCTATAGCTAAAATGTAAAAACTACTTTGCTGAAAGGCATGAAAGAAAATGAAATTAATGTTGATAGAGATAGACGCTTTTGATTTCATTTTTATTGACTGGAGCAGTAGAGTGCAACTAAGAAGGTTGAGAAGAAAGTCCTTTAGTTAATTAAAATACATTAGATACATGAATTTATTTAAGGGTTCATGTTAAATAAAGACAAATGAAATGTTTTAAAGAGGTTGATGAAATATATTATTTACTCTAGAAAAGTAATTCTCTTCTGTCAATACACCACAATATATTTAAGTATGTATCAAATGCCTACATTTTTAAGTGTTTTAATTATTCTGCTAAGAAATGCATGTGTTTGATTTGTAATATTCCGAATGATTGCTGTAGGGAGCTTGCCAGCAAGAGCCAATCATCTGGAACAGTGATAATGCTTATTCTGTTAGTCAAATCAGGAATCTTTGAATTCCATTGTAGAAAAAATGTAGAGTGTGGAAAACCCATGATCATATTCATTGATTAATAAGTCATCCCAAATGACCTTGCAGCAGTTGTGAAAAAACAAGCTAGAGAAGGAGATTTGATTATCTTCTAGAGGGGATTAAAAGTCTGACCTGAACTGAACAGAGGCTTGCAAAATTCAGACTCTTTGAGACAGCAAAGTGAGATTGTTTGATTCCAGTCAAAACTAACTTTGGCTAAAAGATTGATTGGAACTTGGATGTATTAGATCCTATCGTAAATGGCAAAATGCCTTGTATATTGCACAACTGATTAACATGTGATAAGTTGAACAATATGACTGTCATGTTATAGTCAAATCTGATGGAGCAATGCTAAAAGGAATATACCGGTATATATAATCAGATTATATATAATGAGTAATCTGTCTGTCCTAAATAACTAATGGTGCCCTCTGTTCAAGAGGGAGCTTGAGGTTTTCCCTGATAGTGGTTCAACTGATCTCCTAGATGAGGTCTGGAATGGGTGAGTAACATGGCCCTAGAACAAAGTGGTCTCTAATTGTGCATTGATCTTCAGGTGCTCCTTGTTTTTCTTAAGAACTCTGGGAGATAAAAAGTCAAGAGAGAAGCCTAGAGATGAAGAATACATCCAATCAAACATGAGCAAAAGCCCACATTAAGAATTGTGGCAAGGAAAGCAGCAAGTTTTTTCCCATTGTTATCACATCCAAAGATAGCCATCTTGTTGAAGGAGCTAAGGAGGAAAGGTTAGAGTTCAATCCTGACAAGATTTTTGACCCCCTGTGGCTGGAGGAGTTTTATCCTTAGACCTGAATTGAGTTGGATTTCCACTGGAGTGAAAACCACTTGGAAGCTGCAGCTGATCTAGAATATGGCAGCATGTTATGAACACACTTTGTTTGGCCCATGTAACATCTTTAGTCTGTGAGTTGCACTGGTTGGTAGTTGGGTTCTGGGTGAAATTCAAGATGCTGTTTATTACCTATGAAGCCTTTCATGGAATATAAGATGGCTGTCTAAAGGACAGTTTGTCTTCTGTGGACTCTGCCCCAGCCTGTACAGTTGGGCAGTTGACACAATCCAGGTCCTATTCAGCAGTGTTATCTGATGGGACCTAGAAAGCATGCTTGGGAAATTTTGGGTTTTGTTGATTATTTTTGTCATGCAGAACCTGCAGTTTTCACTTATTATTCTCAATATAGTGTGGTCAGCAGCATCGAAAAATGATCAAACTGTTTTTATAGGCCTGAGAATAGAACCTCCAATTTTAAAAGCAAAGATTGTACCAAGTGCGTGAATAGGGGACTTTTCTAAGCACAGAACAGAATATTCTCTACATTTATTCCTCAAATTGGTTTGTTGTCATATATATTCAACACTTTACTGCTTCTGAAATCTCTTAGATATTGTGTGCACAATGAATACCTTGCAAATTCCCATTTTATATTTTGTGTTGTACAAAATATAGTGACAGTTGCAAGCATATACACACACACACACACACACACACACACACACACACACACACACACACAAACAAAACACACACAGACAGAGATAATTTTCAAGAGAAACAAAATTATGAAGCTGAGTGGTTGGATCATCTTTTTCTGATTAATCTTTACCTAACTTTAATAGAATGATGGGACTGTCTAACAAGAGCTGTCTAAACTTGGGTGGAGCCATTTACTGGGTGGGTTGGGTTCCACTAATAGCTTGTCTATTCCCGTCTTGATATATGGGTTTCATATTGTTGTAATTAATAATAATCATGTTTCAGGGTTATCTTAGGCAGACTCTAATTCTCAACCAGTAATGTCAGGTTTCCTATTAATGGGACTTCATAAATTATTGATATAAAGAAATAGCAAATTTACAATAGTGATTCAGGGCTAATCTTGTAGCTCCATCTCATTTGATGTATGGCTTCTCCTAGATCCAGCCCACAGTACTTGTATCCATGTGTTATGAGACAGGGAAAGTAGTAAGAAGTACATACCGTTTTTACTAGATGGTTTAGCCCCG
>QLTV01003488.1:0-17719 GCA_003457575.1 Thermophis baileyi
TGCAGTCAATAACCCTAGACAAGGGCCACAAATACCTCTAGGACACTAACCAAGAGGAACATACCCCTTTGATTCCCTAATGATAGATTTTACTGACATGCCTAGGTCAGGCCCTTATAGAGCCATGTTGGTCATAGTGTGTACCTATACTGGATGGCCAGAATGCATGCCAACAAGGACTAAAAAGGCAACTGAGGTAGGGAAAGCTTTACTCCAGCTCATAATTCCCCGGTATGGGCTCCCATCTAGGATCTCTTTTGATAACGGTCCTGAGTTTATTCGCAAGGCCACCCAAAAGGTAGCAGTGATGTTAGGGATAACATGGAAACTTCATTGCAGTTTTTACGCTCCTTCTGGTGGAATTGTTGGAAGTATGAACAGGTCTATCAAGGATAAGCTGGCAAAAATATGTCAGGAAACCCACCTTAAGTGGCCAGATGCTTTAAGCATGGCCCTGGTTGCAGTACGGTGTGCCCCGCAGAAGAAATTGCTCATCTCACCCTTTGAGTTGTTATACGGGAGGGTTCCTAATTTGGTTCAACCCAAGGGCCAGGTCACAACACAAGTGGTGGACACCGTCAAGTTAAAACAATTGGCAGATCTTAATATGGTGGTCCAGAGACTGCAGCAATATGTGTTGGCTTGTAGACCTCACGTCCTGGTCACCTCAACCCATAACATTCATCCAGGACAGGAAGTGTGGGTGAAGGATTGGAAAAGGGAGGTTTTAAGCCTGAAATGGAGAGGATGTGCTCTCCCCTTGCAGTCAAGGTTGCAGAAATTAAATCCTGGATCCATTGGTCCCGAGTTAAATTGGCCGCCCCAACCCAGTGGATGGTGAAAGCAGACCCAACCCGACCCCTAAAACTGACCCTCCACCGAGGCAATGGGAAACTCTCCCCTTCTGGTGACACACCAGAAGCTGTCCCTCTACGAACGGGAGAGGAGGAAGAAACCCCTGCAGGTGTTACTCCGGAGGCTAACACCCATCGCACGGGCAACGAAAGGAAGCTTCCCTGGAAACTGCGGTCACATGACAAATAGCAATATAATATTGCATGGGGTGTAGGATCTGGAAAAGGGGGGCTGAGGAGGAAGAACAGAATAACCTTAGAAGTAGCATGGATTCTAGCAGGCGGTTGAGGGAAACTGCGTGCATTCGAAGGGGGCTCATGCCAGCAATTTGGGTGGTAATCATGCTGCTGATGGTCAGTGTGGTCATCAACACCATGTATTTGTACAAGATCCTGCTCGCAGAAAGGAAAGGGAGGAATGGGGGAACGACAGTACTTGATGACATTGAACCTCCTGACCCCACTCCTACAGAAGTGGAATATGGTGAGGATGGTATTCTAGACCTCAAGGGAACCTTTGATCCAATCCTTGGTGAAAATACCTCAGCGGGGTTGCCTAGGGTGTCCCACCCGGAAGCGCCCCCTAGCCAAAGGATAGGGAACCCTGGGAGGCCATGTGCACGGAGACCCTATGGTACATCTCCTCCTCCGCCAGTGACCAAGGCACTAACCATACCGCCCAGTCCTTTCCCCAAATGCAATAAGTGTTTTATCACTCTACCCTCAGGTAGACACTTTACATATAGTATCACCCAGCTCCCAGATTGCTCCTCACGTAATCTGCCCCCTTGCGAGCATGAGGAGTCACGATATTGGCAATGTATATATAATGGCACAGTAAAGTGTCATGTTCTGAGACCCCCATGGATTCCCAACACCCTCCGCGAGCGGAACCGGGCAAGGGTACCACGTAGTGTCCAACCGTCGGGGGGGCAAGGGCAGTGCACCCAGTGTATGACCACTGTCGAGCAGCGACAGGCATTCAGATATCAGGTAGGAAAACCCACATCATGTACACAGTTTGACCTCACAAAGTGTGTCCACGGAGAGGGCAAGGGAAAACAAGAGTACAATAGGTGTAATGGGACAGACGGGATCCTGTGCTATACTGAATCGTATCGTGTTACTAGGGCAACTACTGTAAAAACCCCTAACCCCTCCCCGAATCGTTCTATATGTCCCAACAATTGCACCCAATGTGTGAAAACTGTGTTAAAGGGGAGAACAATCACCACCACGCTAGTATACCATACCCACTATCAGTGTGCGGGGAAACATGTTCCCTGCTGTTACAAAGGAACATGGTACACCATATGTGAATCCAAGGGGGAGTGCTATGACCCATGGGTCAATCCGGCCCAAACGTGGCTGGTAGCTAGGAGCCAGGGGTCCAGTAGTGGACCTGTGATAGCCCAAACTCAGATACTGTCAGCCACAAGTCCTGGGACTATACAGTTTGATATTTGTAAGGTGGCACAATGGCCAACCTCATGCGGGAGTGATGTAACATGGCACAGACACTATGCTTTAGTGGATGTATATGTGTGCCCATATATGCATCCGGTAGGAAGTGGAAAATGGGATTGTGCAAATACCGAGGAAAGGTTTTGCCCCTACTGGAATTGTGTTGCATGGGCCACATACAACTCCAATAAAGGAAGAGGGACAAATCTCCAAATAGCAAGGGTACCAGCCCTCACAACATGTCAATCATACCAATGCAATCTTGTAAACATCACTATCCCCAACCCACAGGGGTGGATATCCCAATATGGAACCACAATGGGCATAAGGTTGTGGGCGTCTGGCACGGACCCAACCAGAATCAAGGTGGGAGTTAAAGACTACAATTGTAGCTCAGTGGTGTCTGACCAATTCTCAAGGGAATGGCCCACAAGTAGGTGATACCAGTTGTTTGGAAACTCAGGAATGGAATAGGACCGCGACTGAGTGGAATTACTGGCCAAACAACACAAACACCTTCTGGTCTAACTTCTCCCTAGATAATATTACTGAGGCCCCTCCCGGAGTGCATTGGATTTGTGGAAGGATAGCCTATAGTGCCCTTCCTGTAGGTTGGAGAGGGGCATGCACATTAGGCATCGTAAGTCCGGCCTTTTTCATGCTGCCCCTCAACCAGCCACAGGTATTGGAAGCTGATCATTGGGCAGGACAGCAGTTAAAAGCAGATTTTAAAATAGGAAATTGGCAAGATGACGAATGGCCCCCTGAGCGTATAATTCATTATTATGATCCTGCGTCCTGGACACAGGATGGCAGTTATGGATACCGCACTCCTATCTACATGATAAACAGAATTATACGATTACAGGCTGTTGTAGAGCTGATTGCCAATGAAACAGCTCAAGCACTGCGGACATTGGCATTGCAGCAGAGAAAATTCAGGGATGCAATCTACCAGAACAGGCTAGCTTTAGATTATCTGTTAGCCACTGAAGGAGGGGTGTGTACCAAGTTTAATTTTACAAATTGTTGTTTGGAATTTGATGATATTGGAGCAGTGGCTCATGTCCCAGTTCAGAAGTGGAAAGGCTTCGAATTTGATCAGATTTTTGGGACCTGGTTCCCTAGGCTTCCTGGTCTCCAGGCTATAGTGGCCCTGATTGGATTAATAGCAGCTGGATGTGTTATCCTGCCGTGCATTCTTCCAATTTTTGTCCGCACCATCTCAAATAGATGGAAGAGGACCCACCGGTATATGAAACTACACAGTAATCAGGATCGGATTCAGGTGAAGTTTCAAAAGGGGGGGATGAGGCAGGGGGGTGGGATGCATGTAATTTAGTTATCATACTAACCATAGAAGTGAGAATTATATTGTGTGGAAAATGTAAGCTTTTGGAAAGTACCGAGAAGATTGCAACTTGTACTCAAGTATTGCTTCATGAACCATGTACTAAGTAAATCAATTTTGTAACCTTAACTGTAAGATTTAGGCTGACTGGAATTAAGTGGATGGTGTAAGATAAGCCCCAGCCCTGTAGTGTCTTAATTATCCTTATAAGGGAAAGTATAGCCATATAACCAATTATAATAGTTTCTTCTTTCTGTATAGCTTGGTAGGGTAACGCCTCAGGAAGGGCTGGGGTTGCAGAAGAAATAAAAGTAATAAAAAGTTATTTACTTAGTAAATGGTTCATGAAGCAATACTTGGGTACAATTTACAATCTTCTCGATACTTTCCAAAAGCTTGCATTTCTCACACGATATAATCTTACTCCTATGAGAAGATGGAGGAGAAGGAGGAGGAACAGGAGAAGGATGGATGGAGAAGATGAAAGAGAAGATAGACGGGGAAGGTTAAGGGGAGGAGAAGGAGAAGAAGAAAAAGGAGAAAAAGAAGGGTGGATGGAGAAGATGAAGGAGAAGATGGCTGGAGAAGAGGGAAGAAAGAGGAGGAGGAGGAGGAGGAGGAGAAGTTGATGGTGCAGCTCATGGTCTCTACTCAGTATGGCCAATGAGTTGTGTGGACCAAGCCCCGAGATGCTCCTCAGCCCAAGGACACCCCGTTGTCCCACATAGACAAAACCACCTTCACGCATGGGACCTTGGGGTAGGACACCCCAACCCCTCTCTTCTCCACCATCTTTTCCACCCAAAGGAGCCCAACCCAGAAGATGGACGGAAGGATGGGACCTGGGGGAAGCCCTCCTCTCTTTCACCTGCGGAGGCCACCACCTGCTCTGCTTCTGGAGGGCTCAGCTCTCCTGGGAAGACCATCTCATCTCCAGCATGGTGGTGCTTCTCCACCTCCACGGGGACCTGGTGGGCCTCTGTGAAAAGACAAGAGGTGAGATGTTTCCAGCTCAGAAGACCCATGGGGCCCCCAGCTTGGTCTTCCACAAAACCTGGTGGGACACATGGTTCCTTCAAATGTTCTCCGGAGAACCCAACATCTCAAGGGGGTTTGGAAGGTCCACGCCAAGACCTGTGGACCATCAAAGGTCACCCCACTTCCTGGTGCTCCCCACAACTCCTATTTGGGGAGTCAGGATAGGATGATGAAGGTTGAGGAGAGGGACATGATCATGGCTTTCCCATCAGTTTTGGACAGGATGCAGAAGAGAGGACGATCACATCGTTAAGAGGAAACCCAAGGCCTTCTGAGAAGGCGGTCCTCGCGTTACAGCTGCCGCCATAGCGACCGTTCCACGTTACGACGAAATGAAATGAAAAGCCCGGCTGTATTTGTTTCAACAGGCTGGGTGTGAATGGTGGCAACTTTTAACTCGACAGCCAAAGCAATTCGCTTAACAACGGCGGCAAGGAAGGTCATAAAATTCAGGTCACAAATGTCTCATTTTGCAGGAATGGGTGTGGCCAGCGCCGCAGCGGCACAGCGCGGAACTCCAGAACTCCGGGGAAAAGCGGTGAATCCAAGCCGTTTTCGGGGGTCTTTGAGGCCATAGCCGTCCTGTACGGACGGTGAAGAACTGGAGCACAGGCTGGTGTGGACAGGGAAACCGCAATTTCCCTGGAACACCAGCAAAGAGCTCCGGACCGGATGACTTGGAAGACAGCCATTGAGAGCTGTCAAATAGCTGGGGCGGCCACTTGAAAGGAGAGAGGAAAGCCGGGTGAACCATCTGGGTGAGATCTATCTAATTTCATCTTGTATGCAAGGTGACTCTGATTTTAAGAGGTTCTTCCCTTGAAGAAGATTTTTTTGAATGAAAGTGTGGGAAAGAAGAGTGAGGAGGAGCGGAAGTTAATGGCTGCCTCCTCACTCCTAGTAACAGCGGCGAAGAATTAGAGTCCAGAAAAAAAACTGATTGAAATAACTTGAAATATTGTTAAGAATTACAGAATGGTTGAAAGCAAATTGGAATTAATAATATATATTTTCCTTTTTTTTTCTACGATTTTTGTTATTTTGAAGTGAATGTTTTAAGTTTGGATGGTCAAAAGTTAAGTTGTACTGCCACCTAGTGGCAAAAAAAAGGAAAGGGAATTTTTTTTTTAAATGAACTTGACAGCTCCTAGTAGACAAAATACCAGGTGGATATAGTTTTGTTTTTACTTTTTGTATCAGTCAAGTGTTTTCAAAGGAAAGGAGCTAAGGATTGAGTTCTTTCACTTGCTTTTTAGCTTTGCTTTTTTATTCTTTTTGTTTGACTTTGAAGAAATTGTTACTCTCTTGCAGTTCTATTTTCATTTTCTATTTGTATTTTTGGGAAGTGTTTTTTATGGATTTTAGTTTATATTATATTATATTATTATATTATATTATATTATATTTAGTTTAGATTATATTATTATTGGAGTCTCCCTATTTGCATTTTTTTTTTTGTTGGAGAAGAATTTTTTTTTCTTTTCTTTTTTCTTTTTGGGATCTCTTTTTTTTTTGTATTTTCTGTTATTCCATATCTTTTATCTTTTCAGAGGGATTTTTGAATAGCCTTTCTCAATTTTTGGTTTTTGTTTTCTCTTCCTTTTTTGCGTCTTTTTTAGGGGTGGTTGTTTTTCTTTCTTTCTTTCTTTCTTTCTTTTTTTTGCTGCTTGTTATGTTTGAGGCTTGCATCTAAGCCTATTTGGATTAAGGTATCAAGAACCTGAAGTCTGAAAGTGTAAATTGGATTAGGGTAACAAGAACCTGAAGATAAGCACATTTGTTATTTGGATTATAAAATTGGTGGTTTAAAGACAAAAATAAAAATGAAGACGATACCAACACATACATCAACAGCGGCAGCGAGTCCTGTGGCACAAAAAACAGCAGATCCATCAACGCATCAGGATAAGATTAATCCAGAATTAAAAAACATGCTACAGGCGATACATGAAGATTTAAAAGAAGGAATAAAGAAAGTAAATGAGAAGATAGAAAAGGTAGAGGGAGAAGCAAAAGAGGTAAAAGAGATGATGGGAAAAACAGAACAAAGAGTGCAGAAAGTAGAAGAAAAAACTGATATGACAGAGAAAAAAGTGGAAGATATGGATCAAAGGCTGACCACATCGGGGGAAAACCAAGAAAGGATAATTATAGCGTTGGAAATGGATAAGGCTGATTTTTATTTAAGATTTCAAAATGTGGAAGAAGAAAAAGGAGAGAACTTAGCAGAAATAATGGCAGAGATGTTGGCAGAGCCAATGGAGGAAAGTAAGGAGAAGATACTAAGTGAGATTGATGAAATATATAGAGTCCACACAAGATACGCGATGAAAAATAATTTACCCAGAGAAGTACATGTCAGATTTACCAAGAAAACAGTGAGAAATGAGATTTTACAAATGGCAAGAAATGCAACAATGAAATATAAAAGGAAAGAAGTGGTGGTACTGAAGCAAATTCCAAGAAGAGCAAGAGATATTAGAAAAGAATATCAATTTTTGACTAGATGTTTAATCAAAAAAGGAGTGAGCTTCAGATGGCTGATACCTGAAGGAATATTGTTGAATTGGCAAGAACAGAGATATAGATTAGATACATTGGATAAGGCGGAGCAATTTTATGAACAAAATTTTGGATTGCAAGAGGAAGAGAGACTGAAAGATGGCATGCATTCTTATGGTATGGGAAAAATAGAATACGTTCATATTTTCAGAGACATTATGTAAGAAATAGCTTATTAACGGTGTGGGAGAAGGTGAAAGAAAAACATTATAGAGAAATACCAATGTGGCTTTCAACTAGGGAAGCGTTGACATATCCAAAAATGACAAATATGAAAAATATTATTAGATATAAGGATATTTTAACAGAAAAGGGAGAATTAAAACAAAAACAAGATTTAGGAAACCAAGGAATTGAGTTAGATTGGTATACATATTTGCAAATACAATCAAGGTACAAAAAACATGCTAAAGAATATGGTTTTAACTTTGGAAAGTCGGAACTGGATGAGATACTCATAGGAACAGATTAAAAAATGATTAAAAAATTATATAATTATTTGTTACAGATAAAAATGGAAGAAGAAGTGGTAAAAGAAACAATGATAGCTTGGGCAAGAAACTTTGGTTATACAATTGAATTAGAAAAATGGCAACAGCTATGGGAAAGAAATTACAAATTAACAATGGCAACAGCATATAAAGAAAATTTGTATAAAATGTTTTATAGATGGCACATGTCACCGGAGAAGATAGCAAAAATGTTCAAAGATAAGTCAGCAAAATGTTGGAAATGTCATCAAACTTCAGGATCTTATTATCATATGTGGTGGACATGCACAGAAGCAAGAAATTTTTGGACTAAAATACAAATATGGTTAGAAAAAATGTGAAAATGTAGGATAGAACTAAGACCAGAAACCTTCCTATTGGGTATCTTACCAGAAAAACATAGTAAAGAAGACACTTATTTGATAGTGCATATAATAACAGCAGCAAGAATAGTATTTGCACAAAATTGGAAAGCAGCGAATATGCCTGAAGAAGGACAGATAATAATAAAAAAAAATTAGATTGCGCAGAAATGAATAGACTAACACTTAGATTAAAAGATAAAGAGGAATCGTTGTATTACAAGATATAAATCGTAAGGATACAAGCAACAAGTTACAGTCATACAATCATTAGTGGGAGGAGATGGGTGATAGGAACGATGAGAAGACTAATAGTAATAGTTATGAAGCCTTAGTGAATAGTTTGACAGTGGTGAGGGAATTATTTGTTTAGCAGAGTGATGGCATTTGGGAAAAAACTGTTCTTGTGTCTAGTTGTTCTGGTGTGCAGTGCTCTATAGCGTCGTTTTGAGGGTAGGAGTTGAAACAATTTATGTCCAGGATGGGAGGGGTCAGTAAAAAAAGCTTCTGTGCTTTGAGAGAAAAGGGAAGTAGAGAAGGACGGAAGGGAGGGAGAGGAAAGTAAGAAAGGTAGAGGGGGAGGAGGAGAGGGAGAAGGGTTGTGGAAAATAAAAAGGGGGTTAAGGGATGGCAGAAAAGCAGCCTCGACTGAATAAAAACAATAATTGTCTTGATGAATAGAAAATATGTATGGGAGTATTGTATTAAGAATTAGAAAATGAAATGGTATATTTGTGAATGTAAATATGTGAAATGAAATAAAAAACTTTGCGGGGAAAAATGTCTCACTTTGCGGCAGACGATCGGGGCCCTTGACGGTGGCCGTAAGTCGAGGATGGTCTGCATTTGTTCATTTATTACATTTAGATTTAGGAGGTTTTGAAGAAGAGATTGGACAGCGGTTTGTCTGAAATAGGAGAGGGTTAGGGTTGGACTAGATGACCTCCAAGGTATCTTCCAACTATTATTCTATTATTAAAAAATGATTGAAATTTAAAATGACGCACAAAAAAAGTCATCCTCTACGTATGACCACAAGGGAGTCTGAGCTTTCCGTTGCTAAGCGAGGCAGTTCGGCGAGTTTTGCCCCATTTTACGACCTTTCTTGCCACCATCGTTAAGCGAATCACTGCATTTCTTTAAGTTAGTCACCCGGTTGTTAAGGGAGGCTTCCCCGTTTGCTTGTCAAACGGTCGCAAAAGGGGATCACGTCATAAGTACCAGTCAGTTGCCAAGCATCTGAATTTCGATCCCGTGACAGGGAAGGCTACGACGGTCGTAAGTGTGAAAACAGTCCCTTTTTTCAGCGCTGTTGTAACTTGGAACGGTCACTAAATGAATGGCTGAACTTTCTGAGGTTAGCTGGGACAAAAGAGCTGGAAAAATAAAGACAGTCCTCACCTTACAACGGTTCACTTAGCGACTGTTCGAAGTCACAACTGCCCTGGAAAAAAAGTGACTTAGGATCGTTTTTCACACTTAACGACCGTCGCATCCCCACAGTCACGGGTTGAAAATTCAGACAGCTTGGCAACTGACTCGTATTTACGACGGTCCCCGGATCAGGTGATCCCATTTTGCGGAAGCCAGATTCACTTAACAACGGTGCGACTAGCTTAACCACCGCAGTGATTCACTTAACAACGGCGGTGAGAAACGTCATGAAACGGGGCCAAACTCAAGTTAGCCAATGTTTCCCTTAGCCAAATAAATTTTCGGCTCCACTACGGTTGTAACTGGAGGACGATCTGTCCTGTGCGGATTTGCTAAGGAGCTAGTCCTCAAGATCTGAAGAAATCTTGATTTTTTTTTCTTATTTTTTTTTTGGCAAGACGGAGAAAATCGGAATTTTTTGGGCGGAGATGCAGAAACAGAGCCTGAGGTCACTATATGTGACATGCGGCTCACCTTGCCAGGAAGAATGATTGACAGCTGGCTTACCTGGGCATTCAAAGAAAGGAGCGGAGCCTTGTCCCTCGGCCTGGTGACAAGTGCCCAACCAGAAGTCTTCAGGAGGAGCCACAGGTTCGGAGGACGCTGAAAGAAACACGGAGCATGCACAAAGAGCTTCATCAGGCGAGTCACGCAATACAGGAGACTCCTCGACTTACCACAGCTCGCTTAGTGACCGTTCCAAGTTACGATGGGGCCAACCCCTCTGCCCAAAGGCGAGGAGACCTTCCTTTGAAGGCAAACTTGATGGGAGATAAGATGATGACAGAGCGAGGAGAGGACCTCACCCCAGATTCAAATATGCAGGACTCCGTTATGGCTAGTCCTCGACTTACGACCGCAAGGCAGAACTACATTCCCGTCGCTTAGTCAGACTTACGACCGCCACGAAAATCAGAATTTGCACCGCAAAGCAAGGCGGCGCTTCATTCCATCCGGCTCTATTAGACAAGCTGTTTTGCCCGTGGTTGTTAAGCGAATCACCGCCATGAAGCGAATTGCACGGTCGTTAAGTGAATCCGACTGCCCGGGTTGTTTCCTTGTCGGAAGCTGGTTAGGAAGGTCACTAATGGTGATCATGTGAACTATGATTAATGCATGCTGGTTAATAAGCCTCTGAATATCGATCACGGGACCCCGGGGACGTTAAGAGTGAGGACTCATTCTACGTCGGGTTTTTGAGGGAGGTCGTAACTTGGAACAGTCATTAAACGAAGCATTTAGTCAAAGACTGCCTGAACTTTCTGGGCCGGTAGCCTGAAAACCCTCTTTTGCTGGGGCGTAAGTCCCCGGTCATAAGTCCCTTTTGTCCGTGCCATCGTAAATTGGAACGGTCACTAAGTGAACTACCTGTATTTTCCCCGCTCTTTTGTTGGGCCAAAAGAGCGGAAAAAATACAGGTAGTTCACTTAGTAACCGTTCCAACTTACGACGGCACAGAAAAAAGGGACTTACGACCGTTTTTCACACTTAAGGACCGTCATAGCATCCTCATGGTCACGTGATCGAAATTCAGACGCTTGGCAACCGACTCATAGTTACGACAATCTCAGCGTCCCTGGATCACACAACCTGATCCCCTGTTGCGACCGTCTGACGAGCAAAGTCCATGGGGAAGCCCGATTCGCTTAACAACCTAACAACTGCAGAGATTCACTTAATAATGGAGACAACAAAGGTCGTTAAATGAGACAAAATTTAACTTAACAACAGTCTCGCTCAGCAACAGAAATTCACCAGCGAAGTCAAAAAGGAGGAAGCCGGATTCGCTTAATAACGGTGGCAAGCGAGGTCGCAAAATGGGGCAAAACATGAACACTGAACCAATGTTTCACTTAGCGATGGAAATTTTGGTCGTAAGTCAAGGACCACTTGTGTTTGCTTTCCAACGAAAATGGATCCAGAAGGGCTGAGATTCTTGGGTCGCGGCAGGGAGTCCTCAACTTATGACCAAAATGGAGGCCTACGTTTCTGTTGCTCAGCAACAGAGTTGTTAAGTGAGTTTGGCCTCAGTTTACCACCTTTCTTGCAATCATCGTTAAGTGAATCACAGGTAGTCCTCACCTTACAACACTTTGTTTAGCGACTGTTTGAAGTTACCATGGCACCAGAAAAAGGGACTTAGGACCGTGTTTCACACTTAATGACTGTCGCATCCCCGCGGTCACCTGATCGAAATTCAGACACTTGGCCACTGACTCATATTTACGATGGTCACAGTGTCCCCGGGTCACATGATCGCCTTTTCCGACCTTCCGACGAGCAAACGGGAGAAGCCAGATTCACTTAACAACCGTGTGACTAACTTATCAACGGCAGTGATTCACTTAACAACCGTGCCAAGAAAGGTCGCAAAATGAGGCAAAACACTTCTATTGGAAACCCTTTTCTCAAACGTGTTTCACACTTACGACTGTCGCAGCTTCCCCAATGTCGCACAATCAAAACTGGCAACCGACTCGTAGTTATGACGGTTGCCGTCTCTTGGGGGTCGTGTGATTCCCTTTGTCGACCGTCTCACGAGCAAGGTCAGCGGCGAAGCCGGATTCGCTTAACGACCTCATCACTCACTTAATAATGGCAGCGATTCGCTTAACAGTTCGGGCAAGGAAGGTCGTAAAAGTGAGTCAAAACTCACTTAACAACTGTCTCACTTAGCCACAGAAATTTAGGTCTCAACTGTGGTCGTAAGCCGAGGACTACCTCTACAGCAGTGGTTAAAATTAATAACACGGTTGTTAAGTAAACCCTGGCTCGCTTTGCCATATGGAGGACAATTCGAATCCTGTAACCCAGCATCCAAATAAACCACAGGCAGTCCTCGACTTACGACCGTTCATTTAGTGATGGTTTGAAGTTACAACCGCACCGAAAAAAGTGACTTAGGACCAGTTTTCACACTTAATGACCGTTGCAGCCTCCCCACGGCCACGTGATCAAAACTCAGATGCTTGGCAACTGACTCATATTTATGACGGGGGTTCACGTGATTCCCCTTTGGCGACCTTCGGACAAGCAGAGTCAATGGGGAAGCCCGCTTCGCTTAACGATCGTGTCACTAACTGAACAACTGACACGATCCACTTAACAACGGTGGCAGGAAGAGTCGTCAAAGGAGCCTTTTGCGACCTTTTGACAAGCCGGGGATGAAAGCATTCATGTCACGACCACACGATTCACTTAGCAGTGGCTGCGATTCGCTTAACGATGGGGTCCAAAAGCCACTGCCTGGCTGAAATTTTGCGGGCTCAATTGCGGTCGTAAGTCGAGGACTGCCTGTATTCCCATTGTACGTTCTGATTTTTCCCGCCTCCCTTTCCAGTCCCGGGTTTACCTGCTTGGCTCTGATTCGGCCCAGGGCCAAGAAAAGACAGGGGTTCGAAACCAGTGGCTGTCAGATGAGTGAATCCCAGAGACGGATGTTCAGACAACTCGGTTGTTCCGAAAGGACCTGGAAGAGACAAACCTGAGTTTGCATCAAGCCACCTTTTCTTTCGCTGTGAATACAAACCAAGATTAGAAAAGGAAAAAAAAAATAGTGTTTTATAGAATCCTAGGGATCGAAGGGACCTCGGAGGTCATCCAGTCTAACCCCCTGCTCAAGCAGGAGACCCTTACAGAATCACGGAATGACAGAGTTGGAAGGGACCTCGGAGGTCATCTAGTCCAACCCCCTGCCCAAAGGCAGGAGACCTTCCTTTGAAAGCCAACCTGGTGGAAACAAGAAGCTGAAACAGAGAGGACAGGACGTCACTCAATATTTTTTTCCCTGCTTTCAATTATGCTGGACTCCAATACCGCTTGAGCTCGGACTTACGACCGCAAAGCATGAATTTCCATCGCTAAGCCAGACTTACGACTTCACCTGCGATCAGAATCTCCACTGCAAAGCAAGACGGTTGTTCATCCCGTCCTGCTCCATTTGGCAACCCGTTTTCCCCACGGTTGGTTAAGCAAATTGCCGCTGTTCTTAAGCGAATCGCTGGTTGGGAAGGTCACTAATGGTGATCACCCTGGGATGCGACAACCATGACTGAGGAGGAGGAGGAGAAAAGGGTCTCCTGCATGAGCAGGGAGTTAGACTAGATAACTACAAAGGTCCCTTCCAACTCTGTTATTAGGAGGAGGAGGAGGAGGAGGAAAAGGAGAAAGGGGTTTCCTTCATGAGCAGCGGGTTGGACTAGATCACCTCTAAGGTAGCCTCTAACTTTGTGATTTGTGGTTTTGACAATTAGGAGAAAACTTGGATCACAGCAAAGAGGGAGACTTTTGTTGTTGTAATAACAAGACAGCGGAAGAGACAATCACAAGCGGTTTCTTGCGGTTGCTGTTCATTTTTCCTTTCTGCACTTTTGTTTCTTTCTTTCTCTTCCTCCTTCCTTCTTTCACTTTCCTTTTTTTCCTTTTTCTTTCTTCACCCTTCCTCTTTTCTTTCCTTCCTTCCTTCCTACCTCATTCCTTCTTTCCTTCCTTCCTTCCCTTTTTCTCCTTTCTTCGTTCCCTCCCTCCCCTCCTTGTCTTTTTTCTCCCTCATGCATGCGCTCTCTCCCTTTCTTGTTCCTCCCTCCCTCCCCCCCCTTTCTCTCTCTTTCTTTCTTTCTCTTTCTTTCCTTTTTCTTTCTTTCTTTCTTTCCTTCTTTCTTTCTCTTTCCTTTCTTTCTTTCTTTCATCCACCCATCCATCCTTTTTTCTCCTTCCTCCCTTCCTTCCTTCCCCCCTCGCTCCCTCCTTTCCCTTCCCTTCATCCATCCACCCATCCACTCATCTATCTTTTCTCCTCCCTTCCTCCCTCCCTCCCCTTTCCTTTCTTCCATCCATCCATCCACTCATCCATCCTCTTCTTACTCCTTCCTTCCTTCCTTCCCCCCTCGCTCCCTCCTTTCCCTTCCCTTCATCCATCCACCCATCCACTCATCCATCCATCCATCTTTTCTCCTCCCTTCCTCCCTCCCTCTTTCCTTTCCTTTCTTCCATCCATCCATCCACTCATCCATCCTCCTTTTCTTATTCCTTCCTTCCTTCCTTCCCCCCGTCCCTCCTTCCCTCTTTCCCCCTTTATTAGTCCGTGTTAGCTGTTACGCTCTTTGCCAAACTTTTGATCAGAAAATTCATTTTTAAACAAAAATCGGATGGCGGCACTCATGCAAATTAACAAGCCATCATGCAAATTAGAAACAATTAGCCAGGAAGCAGACGACTTCCATCCATAATTAGTTTCCAAGGCATCCGAGAATAAAAGAGGTTGCCGGGCAGAATATCCCTTCCTGGCAACCAAGGGCTGGGGGGGGGTAAGTCACAGGGTGGAGCAGGACGGCCTAAAAACTGAGCACGTCAATAAAACGAGGACCGCAAAATGTTCTTTCGGAGTGCCAAAATATTGTCCGAAACCCATCATGTTTTCGGGAAGGAGAAGCAAGTCAGACAGGACGTCTTCTCGGGATGTCGGGAAAGCCTCTGGGGGAGGGGACAATTGACAGAGTCACGTGATTTTCGTGTGTCGGAAATCGGGGACGTGTGGTAAGGTTCAGGTATGGGATACAGGAAATCCTTGAGTTATGACTGGTTGCTTAGTGACCGTTGGATCTTCCTGTGGCTCTGAGTACAGGTAGTTCTCGACTCATGACCAGTTGAAAGTCCTCGACTTATGACCGGTCGAAAGCCCTCTTCCCATTCGAAAGACCTCGGTTTACGACCAGTCGCAAGTCCTCGACTTAAGATGCAGCTCTATCTGGGACAGGAGTACAGGTAGTCCTTGACATACGTCCTCTCACTTAGTGACCGTTGATGTTCTCACGGATCTATCTGACTACAGGTAGATCTCAACTTACAACCGGTCGTAAGTGCTCGACGTACAACACAGCTCTATCTGGGACAGGAATACAGGAAGTCCTCGACTTATGACCGGTCACTTAGAGACTGTTGGAAGTTCCTGTGGCTCCGAGTACAGATAGTCTTTGACTTACGACTGGTCATAAGTCCTCAACTTATGACGCAGCTCTAACTGGGACAGGAGTACAGATAGTCCTCGACTTACGACCGGTCGCTTAGTGACCGTCGGAAGTTCCCGCGGCTTTATCTTGGACAGGAATACAGGTCGTCCTCGACTTATGACCACCGTTGATCCCAACATTTCTGTCCCTAAGTGAGACATTGCTGAAGTGTGTTTTGTCCCATTTGGTGACCTTTCTTCCCACAGTCGTCCAGCGAACCAGCGCAGTCATTCAGTTAGTCACACGGTCGTTAAGCGAATCTGGCTTCCCGATTGAAGTTGCGAAGCTCACAAAAAAAGACGATCGCACGACCAACCTCCAGACACCGCAAGCGTCATGAATACGAATCGGTCACCAAGCAGCTGAATTTTGATCCCAATGCTGCGACAGTCGTTAAGTGCGTACAAACAATCGTTCTGTTCCGTGCTGCACTAACTTCGAACGGTCACTAAATGAACCATTGTTCGGTCAAACGCAAACCAACGAACAGGCCAGGTTTCTAACTGGAAGCAGAGAAAGTTCTCCAAAAAGAAATCACTTTCTCCAACAAGGGAAAAAATAAAAACCAGGCTTATATTCTCAAAACGAGGATGCCGGCTGGTTTTGGGTTTTTTTAGCCTCATTTCAAACTCAACACCCATGCCGACAATTCATCCGAATACTGGTCGTTCCTGACAGCTATCTTAGGACACCCTTGATGAAATGGAGGCAGTCAGGCGGGCAAACATCCCCGCAGCGACCTTCAGACGGCTTGTCTTTTTTTTTTTTTCAAAAATGGAGACTGTGCCCTGCGGCTGGACGGTGTTGCGAGATGCAGCGGAAGAAATTTCCGTTGGCAAGACTCGAAAGGAGACCTTTGATGCTGAGACAACGGGGCAGGAAGGGATCGAGTTAGCAAGACGAGAGAGAGGGGGGGAGGCAGAGAGAGAGAGAGAGAGAGAGAGAGAGAGAGAGAGAGAGAGAGAGGGAGGGGGGGGAAGTGAAAAACTGCTGTTGATAAGTGATACGGTTGTTAAGTGAATCACTGCTGTTGATAAGTTAGTCACACTGTTAAGTGAATCTGGCTTCCCCCGTTTGCTCGTCGGAAGGTCGGAAAAGGGGATCATGTGACCCGGGGACACTGCGACCGTCGTAAATATGAGTCAGTGGCCAAGCGTCTGAATTTTGATCACGTGACCATGGGGATGCAATGGTCAGTAAGTGTGAAACACGGTCCTAAGTCCCTTTTTCTGGAAAGGAAGCCATTTCACTGGTGAATTGATCTGTGACTACAGAATAACAGGAGTTGGAAGGTACCTTGGAGGTCATCTAGTCCAACTCCCTCCTCAAGCAGGACACCTTATACCATTCTGGACAAATGGCTGTCCGGTCTCTTCCTAAAGACCTCCGATGATGGAGCACCCACAACTTGTGGAGGGAAGCCGTTCCACCCATTAATTCTTACCACAGTCAGGAAATTTCTCCTTAGTTCTACAGTAGCTTGAATTTCTCCTTGATAAGTTTCCGTCACAAACAGAATCACAATGTCAACGTGACACACAACTTTGATCCAATTCTTTCTAAGCAAGAACTTATCTCAAGAACTTCTCCACTCAATGTTTTTTTTTCCTTTCTACACTTCGGGGTCCTTCTTTTCTCTTGAGAAGTCCTCTTCTCCTTTTTGGCCTCTTCCTCCATAACCTTCAACTTCTGCATTATTATTATTATTATTATTAATTATTATTATTATTATTATTTATTAAATTTGTATGCCGCCCAACTCCCAAGGGACTCTGGGCGGCTCACAATATAATAAAAAAAACATTAAAAGAAAACATAATAAAAACATTTAGATATAGATATAGATAGATACAGGGGTGAAATGCTACCAGTTCGGACCGGTTCGCTCGAACCGGTAGTAGAAAATACTAAAAAAAGGAAAAGAAAAAAAAGTTCCGATGATCGAGCGTCACACAGCTGATCTTCGGAACTTTTTTCCCCCTGAAGCCTGCTATGCCAAAAATGGGTGGGGGGTGGAAAGAAAGAAAGAAAGAAAGAAGGGAGAAAGAAAGAGAAACAAAGAAAGAAAGAAAGAAAGAAAGAAAGAAAGAAAGAAAGAAAGAAAGAAATAAAGAAAAGGAATGGAGCCAAGAGAGAAGGACAGGCAGACAGAAAA
>QLTV01003489.1:35423-79878 GCA_003457575.1 Thermophis baileyi
TCATTAAAATTGTATTCTACTAAGCTTTTGTCAGCCAGCTGCTGACATCGTCAGAGTATTAAACTACCATTACAGAGATCTCTGCCTTTATATGCCATTAATCAATTTGGCCATTGCACTATATATATATATATATATATATATATATCCCTTTACAACTCTATAACAAGATAACTGATCTTTGTAAATGGACAATATGGTTTACAATTGCTAATATTGGAACAAAACTGGCTGCAACTATCTCAGTGACGGTTGTTGATAGGCAGCACCAAGAAGTAACATGGAGCTCAAGATCTGTATAGGAACAGAGACCCTGTCTGGGGAAGATGGGCAGTTAAGAAGTGTGAAAAGTAAGAAGTGTGTGAAATAAAAAATAACAAAAGAAAGCATGGGTACGAAAGTGGCAATAGAAGAAAGATAACTGGCTAGTTCCTAAGGCAGGGGTCCCCAACATTTGGGCCGTGGCCCAATTCTAGGCTTTGAGCCATGGGGGGCAAGCATGCGCACATGCATGCGCATCCCCACTTGCACAAGCATCAGAAAAGTGCATGCACGCACATCATTTGTGCAAGCGGTGTGCGTACGTGCCTGCTGCTCATACAAATGGAGCTGCATGTGTGTGCACGCTTGCCCACTACTCACATGGAACCATCCCCTCTCCCCCCCTCCCACTTGTCCACAAAGCTGGAAAGGTTGGGATTTCTGTTCTAAGGTGATGCCCACAGGACATGGCAATCTAAGGTCCAGTTTGGAGAAACAAAAAGAGAAGAAATAAACAACAAAAATGGACAATACGAAAGTATATATCCAGTTCAGTTTAATATATTTTATGGAAATCAATAACCTGCAAAAAAAATTAACTGACTTTAATTTTTTATCCAGATTTTCTAGGACAGCAATCTGGAACTGAACTGAAGTTTTTAGAATGACATCTCCCAGTTGCTTTCCCTATTGTTCAATAACATATCTACTTTTTCCATGATTTAGGTGTACTGCCGCTTAACTGCCCTTTCCTTCTTTCTTTATGGTGGCATGTGTGGCTAAAATAGAGGGCAGTTAGAATTCATTACAATCTGGGTTTAATAAAATTAAGGTGTATGCCTGCAATTTGCATACACTAGTCATTGTGATCCAAGAAAATAGAAATAGGTTGTTTTGATTTGCATTAATGACAATAAACTAGGCTTGTCAATTGAAGGTTGAAAAGCTGAGACTTGGGGGGTGGGGGGGGAGAAAGTAGAAACTTTACAAAAATCATAAAACTTATTTTTATCATTTAAAAAGAAAACGAATCTTTGCTAACAAAAGCAGTTAGCTTTAAATGAAGTGAAGTCCCATCTGATTAACATTCACAGCTTTAACAATAGCAGCAGTGTTACTTTGATGTACTTGAGGATACAGCATAACTTAAGAAAACACTTTTAATGTAAGCCTTCTCTTCTATAGAATGAGGTATCATCTCTCTATAGGACTACATATACCAGTATATAGACACACACATACATATGTGTGTGTATATGTTTATATGTATATATGAATATATGTATACATATGTATATACTCTATGTGTATATATAAAATCCATCAGCAATCAATTACAAAAGGCAGCTTTACTTGGAAGAGTTTACATCATCTGATAATATCTGTAACATGATCAAATCCACCTCTGCCTATCCAAGGTCCTTGGGAAGGACATGATATGTTGGCAAAAATGCCAAATCCAAGCTGAATATCTGGATTGTGCAACAACTCCCCTCTATCTGTCTAAACTATCTATCATATCTATCTGTCATATCTATCATCTGTCTGTCTATCTATCTATCTATCTATCTATCTATCTATCTATCTATCTATCCATCCATCCATCCATCCATCCATCCATCCATCCATCCATCCATCCATCCATCCATCCATCCATCCATCCATCCATCCATCCATCCATCCATCCATCCATCTATCTATCTATCTATCTATCTATCTATCTATCTATCTATCTATCTATCTATCTATCTATCTATCTATCTATCTATCTATCTATCTATCTATCTATCTATCATCACCTTTCACTGGTACTTGGTGGAATGCTTTCCTAACACAATGGTAAATGTTATTTTACCATAATATCCACATTTTATATTTGATAAAGAAATACTGGTTGTCAAACATTTTCAACTGAGGTGCATTGCATGAATCCTGAATCTGGTATTTTGAGAACCAAAATAAACTTTTTTCTTGATAGGAAAAGGGACAGACAGAAAGTTCTTCCCAACCAAATCAAAGGGTTACATGGTAAGTCACGTGGTTTGTTTGGGACTCGTCCTTTTTTAGTACCTGCCGCACCTCCCAGAACCAATTAACAGTGAGTACCAAGGTACCAGTCTAATAGAAACACCTCCATCCACATGTCTGCTGGCTGTTTCACAAAGCTCCAGGAGACTGATTTATATATTTCCTTGTACTTTTTGCAAAATCCATGCTTGTTCTTCTATGGGCTGAGTTTTTGTTGTCTTTGATTACTATTTCCCACATTAGCCTGGTGGAAATTAAGCTGAGTATCTTCTAATTTCCAAAATCTTTCCTGAATCCCTTTTGTAAGCTTGATGCCATATTATTTTTCAAATCTCAAACACTGATTTTAATATGAGAGATGCATAATTTTGTAAGGATATCCTAATTTCACATTTGATTTTTTTTTAAAATCTAGCAAGTGGTTACTGTCAGAACCTGATATTTTGTTATGTGTAGTTTCTCAAGACATCTTTGAATATCTTCTCTTGTTATCTGTAATTTGCTTAGTTATTCCAATTCCCTCCCTAAAAATGTCAGTAATGTCTCAGATATCTGTCCTTCAAGTTCTGTAATAAAGAGAGAGGGGAAAAAATCATTCACTCATTCGTATTCTCTGCAATATTCATATATTGCTGTCAGGAGTGGGTATGAACATAGCTATTCTATGTGAGTTTATCTGCAGTCTTCTGTTATTACAAGGAAGTGTCTCTGATTTCTTTTACCATCCCAAGTTCATGTACTTAACTTTAATTATGTGACCGATAGCATACCTGCAGATGTAATTTATGTTTGCTGACAGATATTGCTACCCATAGGGATTCCTGAAGGAGTCTAGATATCCAGTGTTTTTAAATATGTTAGATTTCATATTCTCTTCGATATAATCAACACCAAACTCCTTCATACATTTTGTAGCAAGAAAGGAATGTATCCCACTAATTCTACAAATTTGTGATTTAGCAATAAATCTATATTCTTGTTTAGAACAAAGTCCTTTAGCTCTCCCATCTGGCTCATGCCTTGGTTAACATGCCATTCAACCCATTTACAATGTAGGCAATTATTTCGCTAATTGTCCTAAGAATTCTTTCTCAGTTTAAATCTTAAGGTAGTCACTTTTTCATTTGAATCAGATTTATCTTTGAAGTCCCATTTTATTAGACATTGCTGGACTAAAAGGTAAGTTCCCAACTATATTCTAGTATATATGATAAGTGACCCAACATTATTCTTAATAAGAAAAGAAATTATAACTCTTTACACATCCCTGAACTTAAGAAGTGTAAGTGTTTGAGAGCTTATGTGGTAACTTGCTGTACAGATAGTTTTCAACTTACAATCATTCATTTAATGACTGAAGTTACATTGGCACTGAAAAAAGTGACTTATGGTTGATTTTCATACTTATGACTGTTGCAACATTCCGATGGTCACATGATCAAAATTCGAGCACTTGGCAACTGGCATGTATTTATGATAGTTGCACTGTCCTGGGTCATTTAATGATGATTTGTAACCATCCCAGCCAGCTTCCAACAAACAATGTCAATGGAGGAAGCCAGCTTTGCCTAATGATTGCATAATTCACTTAAAATGTCTGTGGAGATTCTCAGCCATCCAGGTCATGGTTGTCCCAAGGGTGCTTTTTCAAGAGGCAACTGAACTTTCTGGTTTTTCTTTGAAGATGTTTCGCTTCTCATCCAAAAAGCTTCTTCAGCTCCCCACCATCCAGTCAGAGCTGAAGAAGCTTCTTGAATGAGAAGCAAAACGTCTTCAAAGAAAAACCAGAAAAAACAGTTGCCTCTTGAAAAAATACCTTTGGGGCAATTCACTTAAAAATTGCAGTGATTTGCTTAAGAACTCTGGCAAAAAAAAGTTCATAAAATGGGGCAAAACTCACTTAACAACTGCCTTATTCAGCAATGGAAATTTTGGGCTCTGTTGCAGTTGTAAGTCAAGGACTACCTATAATCATTGCTTCTGCTTATATCAGATCTTTGTTGATGCACAATTAAAAATAATAATCACAGGTATGGAAACAGGAACAATGATAACATGATACACAAGTGTAGAAACAACAAAGCATGCATTGTGCTTCCTAAAGCAATCTTACAACCAATATGTACAAAGCAGGGGTGGGTTCCAACTTACCTCACTGCCGGTTCTCTCCCTCCCGCACCTCGTGGGGGCACCTTGTGGGGGCACCTCATGGGCGCACCTCATGGGCGCGCCTCGTGGGCACGCCTCGTGGGCACACATGTGCAAAGCACACGCACGCATGCGCAGCAACAAAAAATCTGGGGAAAAAAACAAAGCCGAAAAAATGATGGCAACCGCATGCACAGTGCCGGAAGTCGGCTTCTGCGCATGCTCAGAAGGGAAAAAAAATAAAAAAATTCAAAAATAAAATGAAAAAAAATTCAAAAAAAATTCCAAAAAAAAGATGGCGGCCCCCACGGACCGGCACTGACTGATCCGGTTCGGTGACATCATCGTGACATCACCAGCGGGCCACTACCAGTTTGGGAGAACCGGTCTGAACCAGGAGGAACCCACCCCTGGTACAAAGTGAATAAATCTTTTATCATCATGTAGATCATTTTCATTTTGTTTACAGGAATAGATTTGCAACACAGGAAATAAATAAGATTTCTTATCTTAATTATTATCTTCTACAGAGGAACTATTATTCTATAGCCCCAAAGGAAATGTTGTTCTAAATTGTGAAAATTTACAAATCCACCATACAGTCAATCCAAGCTGTTGTGTAGTCTACCGTGAGGAACAAACCAAGGTTTATTAATAATTGCAAGTTAATGCAACATAAAATCAATCTGATTGCCAGATTGTTTAAAAGCTCTAACCGTGGCACATTAAGGAAGGAGAGGTTTACACCCTAGAATGAATTCACTTATTCTTTTTTTTTTTTTTCATTTAGGAGATAAATGACATTTAAATTAAAATGATAGTGTGAAGTGCATAGTGATTTTGAATGTAACGATTAAAACCAAAATTGTACCTGCCAACTAACAATGGGTAAAAGTGATGGATTTTAGTTTGCATATATTTGACACCAAGAAAAAAAAGAGAGAGATTTCTTGATTACTGCAGCATGAAAAGGTGACATTTCAGCTTCGGTGGGGAAAAAGCAAGTCTATTAACTGCAGCTTCCTGTTTTTAATTTAAAATAACTCAGATTTACCAGATACAATAAGTTGATTGACTTTCCTGTCAAAGGCCTAAAAGGCGACCACTGGTGGCTGTTTTCCTGAAGCCCAGTTTTCTAGAATTCATTTTGGGTGAATAGTATATGTTATGCCATGAACCACTTTTGTCAGCTTAAACAAAGATAATTCAGTTTGCCTGTCCAATCTTTTGGGAATTTCACAACCTTATTCTCAGATTAGCTACATAACAATAAGAGAAAGGAACATCTTTAAATGGTATCTGTAAATCAATATTTTCTCTAGAAAACAATGAGGCACTTGACTTATTAGCCTTAAGGCAAGTTGTCTTTCTTACTTATTTACTTACTCTTGTGCAGGAGCTTAAGTGACATTGGATTCTACTATCTAACAATCAAGTGGTATTTTCCATGTATAGAGTATTTTTACCCTCCACACTTATTACTCACGAGAGGAGGGAATGGAAATTGTGTTGCAACATTACAGATCTGAACAATTGTTTTCAGTTTTGTTGATTCACCAAGGCTTTTCTAACTTTCACAGAAATGTGAGTTTGATACCGTTTCACTGTTTTACTTCCGTCTCTGTCATCTTACAATCATGGCTTATTGCCACAAAGGACACAATGATCTCGGCACAAAAGAATACCAAATATATTATTAGGCTTCGTCACAGAATGAGCCAGATGTTCCAAATGGATTTGGCATTTTTGTCTACCTATTAAGTCTTACCCAAGACCTGGGATAGGGATATATTTTTTACTGGATGGTGTTAAAGGTATTGTTGCAGGATGTAAGGCAGAGGTGGGTTCCTCCCGGTTCGGATTGGTTCTATAGAACTGGTAGTAACTTGGTGGCCTGGGTCGCTAGAACCGGCAGTGACCCAGGCCTGACACGCCCCCGAATCAGTTCTTTCTGCGGCACCATAGGTGCCACCATTTTGTTTTTTGCTTCTGCGCATGCGCAGAAGCTTTTTTAAAGCACTTTTTTTAAAGCGGGGCGTGACACTGAGTGAACCGGCAGTGAAGAAAACCAGAACCCACCCCTGATGTAAGGTGTTCCAAGTAAAACTATCCCTTTGCAATTGACTGAATATGATTTTGTCAATGCCCATGGAGTTCAAATGGTGCTCCAGATGTTTTGGGTGCCTATTACTATTGGTACTTTCTTTTGCTACAGTCATTCTACTTCTGTTTGTAGGACATTGCATTTTGTAATTTCCTCCAGTTATTTCTCTTATATTCTGTTGACTTTAGGTATTTCCACGTCCACTATCCAGACTTTTTAGAGTTTCTTATCAACAATTGTTAAGTGTGGGGTGTTATGTGGCAGGTGCTTAAGTGTTTGAATTCTAAGCACTTTAGCTTATTCGTAGTCTATTACTTTGTCTATTCTGTGGTCCTATCAGTTCTTGCTTGCAGGCAAGTGGCATTTCCTGCAGATATTCCAATGTACTACTATCACAACTTTGTCACACCATTGTTTGTAGCCTGTCTGTGCGATCTTGCAGCAGCTTACTAGATGGTCCACTGTTTCTTCAGCTTCTTTGTATAGATAGAGTTTGCTGTATTATTATTTCTATTATTGTATTCTATTCGTTCTATTATTTATTGGTTCTTTTGCTACAGTTATAGCCTTCCACAGGACTCTATAACACAAAATATTTCCTTGAAATGGTTTCCAGGATGGACACATTGTAAGACCATGTAGTGTCAAATCTGTACAAAAGCAGATCCTTTTGGCTGGTAAACACGAACTTTTCATCAGAAGCAACGTCACATTTTAAGTGGCTGTCATACAATGAGGGAGAAGGGTGATGTGCATTCTACGATAATTTACTTGGAAGCAAAAATGCCAGCATGTCATAACCCCACCCACAAGTGAGTTGCGACTGATTCTCCTTAAAAACTGTATTAAAAGCACCAACTACATATTAAGCTTTCCTTTTCTTTTTGTTTTTGCTGTTAGTAAAAGCTATCCTTCTGAAGATAACCTAAAGGACCCTTATTCTTTTTTAGTACTGTTTTTCTGAAGGAAATGAATTCACACATTACTCGACAGAATGTCCCATTTGGTAAAGCACTTGCTGGGAAAAGGTTATTTGTAATGACCAAATTCGTCACTGTTTGGAATCTCATAAAGGTCAGAAGAAAAGGCATGGGGATGTTGCACTTACTTTAAATAAAATTCTGTATTTTAGAAATAAGTGTGCTTTACTTTCATTTCATAGAAATATCAAAGCTGTTTGCAGTATAATTTACTTTTTGAGCTCCTGACATTTACTCAGCTGACTGTCTTTGGAGAACAATCTCTTGATTTAGCAAAGAAGCTCAAAAGGTACAAAACCTATCAGATGCAAATTGCAAGCCAAGAGACTCAAAAGTCTACCAATCCCATATATAAAAGGTTCACTTTGTAAAAAGTAAAAAAAATATATCTGGTTCTTCTACTCTGTCCAACACCTAAATAAAATGTATCCAGAAATACATGGGATTTCATTTAAAAATATAGTCACACACAGGAAATTAAATGGTTTCGCTGAGGGGTGGGTTCCTCCCGGTTTGGACTGGTTCTCCCGAACCGGTAGCGGCCTGCTGGTGATGTCATGATGACATCACTGAACTGGATTGGTCGGTGCCGGTCCGTGGGGGCCGCCATCTTTTTAATTTTTTTAATTATTTTTTTCCTTCTGAGCATGCGCGGAAGCCGACTTCCGGCACTGTGCATGCGGTCACCATCTTTTTTTCAGCTTTGTTTTTTTTTTCCTGGATTTTTTATTACTGCACATGCGCGTGCGCGTGAAGCACACGCACGCCCATGAAGCACGCCCACGCGGCGCGGGAGGGAGTGAACCGGCAGCGAGGTAAGTTGGACCCCACCCCTGGTTTCGCTGAATGGAATTTATTGAGAATGTATTCACTCTTCTTCATCTTTATTGTCGAGTATTCTGGATTTTTTTTTAACACTTAGATTTAATTAGTCATCCACTCCTGCTGCTACCATCATAACCAAGGAAAAAAACAGCAACAATCAATCAACAATAGTATAACAAATGCAAGCTGGAAGAATGACTATTTTTCTTATTCTATTTTACTAATCCATAGAGTGAGCATTAATTGGGCACCTTGGCAAAAAGCCAACATTCCCAATCAAGCAATAGAGGAGACCATTTGACACTTATCTACCATTTTGATTGGGCCATAAGGCAAATTGCCAATTTTCTACCTATCTTCCCAATTAGTGAAATACGGGAGTCTTGAACTTCTCTGTTTTGCATATCAGCCTGGCAGAGGAACACCATTAAGATGATCTATTTTTATAGAAGATGTTTGTTTGTTTGTTTTCTCCATAATAGTGAGGTTTTAAAAATTTTTATTCCTTTTCTTTTCAGTTCCAATTTATCTCACTGTACAAACAAACATTTTAAAAAAATAAAAGATTAAAACAGCATCAGCATTAAAAGTGTTAATTTTCCATAGTGGCAGAACTACATATTTTATTAGACAGTTAGTCGTAAAAATAACATCTTGCTTATTTGTTCCTTACTCTCTCTAGTTCTACATTTGTTTACACTCTTTACTCATACTGTCCAAGATCACGTTTGTGTATTTATTACTTCAGCTTATAGGCTGTTCCTTTCCAATAGTCTGAGTTGCTTACATTAATTACATTAGAAAATCCTAACCACAAGAAGGCTCTGAGGTGTTGCCATTCAGGCAGAAAAGTCTTCTACCTTCTCACAATGCCTCTCTGAAGACCCAAAACTCTTTGAAAACATAATGTTGAGTAGTGGTTAATCTGAGAGGTCCTTGGTGCTTTCTGAACACTGATGATGTTACCCAGTTTGGGTAATGAAACTGTCTCCAAGAAAACAACCAAGTTCAGAGGACCAAGGACCCCTCAGGTCAACCCTGAGCTACAAATATTCTCCTTTATCAGTGACTAATCTATCTTCGGGTAGGCTGTTCCAGAGGCAGGAACAAGAGGTCATCAAACAAGATTAAAACATAGAATCCCTGCTTTTCCTCAGAACTTCAGATCTTCAGCAAACCCTCTTTACTGGATATTACCAGACAAGCAGATTCAACTCTGAGAAAAAACAGTTTCATAGATATTTGGTCTCTAAGCCATGCAAGGTATTAAAACTAATGAGCAGCACCTTAATGGCATGTACAAACTGACTAGCAGATAGCGTACACCTGTAGCCTGGTGTTAGCTTGGTGAATGTTCTCCTACATCTCCCATGTAGTAATACCTCCTGGTGGTCAATGTATCTAAAAATAGAGATGTATACTAGATATAGAGTATAAAAATAGAAAAAGCTCAGTCAGGGGAGAGAGGGTAGGTGGATGTACGTGGTATAAACCCTATACCCGGAACATGGTATAATATAAAATCTGCATCTCTTTGCCTTAAGAGATTAAGGGAAGCTAAACTGTATATACTATTTTGACAAATGGAATAATTAAAATACATTTTAATAAAAAAGTTGCCTACTAGAAAAGGAGTATAAATGTCTTCTGTCAAATTCTCAGACAAAATGTGTCTATTTGTACTTCCTGAATGTGAAAATAATCCATAATGCATTATACATATGGTGACTAAATTTGCTTGGAAAAAATAAAGGACAAATCCGAAAAAAGGACATATCTGAAAGAGGTTTCTACAGATGAAAAAAAAATAATGGTACGGTATTATATTTATAATTTTGTTTCATAAAGAAAAATTATAGAGCAAAACCAAAAAAATATTAACAAAAATCTGGTCATGGTGTGGAAAAAAAATGTAGGATAAAAGGAATGCTTTGCTGTGATATGGTTCAGATCACCAAAAATTTCCTTGACCCTGTGATTTGTGTGCATGATATTGGAGGCTACATGCCTTTCTCCTTTCTTTTGCTTATGATACCAAAGCTTCTTGAAATTTCTGTTATTATGGCTCCCAGCTCCCCTCTCCTTGGTTCTATTGTTTCCTCTAACTTGCCTGCAATGATATTTTCTGCACCTGCTCCACCCCTTTTATCAATTTTACACATCTTTACAGAACTAGAGATAGAAAATTGAATTTCCTTGTTCCACATCTAGGTGAAGAGATGCTGTTACAAACTGTTGTTTAACAATTTTTAATGAAGTGCTTTGCTTACTGTCTTACGTAGCAGTTTTATGCATATTAATTTAGAAGTAAATCTCTGTGAGCTAAGGGGGATTACACCTGTATAAGTGTGCATAGAACTTCAACCTTTACTGATACCTATTTTGACACTCTCTTAGATTATACAGTACCATAGATTATACAATCTATGCACAGTTTGAAACAATTTAAAGATGAAAGCAATGCAATCTTTATTGTATGGATAAAAAAAGTTCATTGTAAGGACTAGAAATGTAGAAACTGAAAATACTGCTTAGTTGCAACTTAGAATTATTTTTTATCAGAATGATAGAGTGGTCAAAGATCCAACAAAATGTATATGATACGTAGTAACCATAATCAGACTCTAATAATCTATTTTCTCTCTATCATTTGTTCTGGATTCTCACTTTCTAGCCTGAAATGTGTTTTATTCATAGCCAGTAAGTCAAACCATTTTAACTATAAACATACTATTACTTGTATGGTTCTTATAGGCCACTAAGTGACAGAATAGAATTGATCTATTACTAACACCACATACACTGGAAGATATTAACCTATGAGTCACTTAGGTGAAATGGGCCATATAGAAATGTGATGAATAAATAAATAAATAAACCTGATATGCAGTGTGTAAAAAAAGGAAAAAATGTGATGAAATTGATAAAGAGTAAAAATATGTGACAGTTGAATCCAATAACTTGGCCCAAAAAATAAAGTTTTACCTCACTTATCAAGTCATAATTATCAAAGTAAAATAAAGATTAAAATCAAATTCATTTTGTCTGTCTATTATATCTATCTATCTATCTATCTATCTATCTATCTATCTATCTATCTATCTATCTATCTATCTATCTATCTATCTATCTATCTATCATCTATCATCATCTGTTGTCTGTCTGTCTGTCTTTCTGTCTGTTTTTCTAACACCACTAGCAAAAAGGCAAAACCCCTGTTGTCTGTTGTTTTCCCAGACAAGAAAAAGAGATAAAGAGAAAAATTAGAGAAATGGAAATTTCAAAGGAAATTTAGTTCATTGTATTGGGTGTACATTACCCCAAATATTATTTTATTGTCCTGCTGTCAATAAAAACAAACCCAGTTTAATGTAAAAGAAAAGGAATAAAAAGGAAAGAATCCCATGGTGTTTCTGCTTCTAATAGTAACCCCTATCTCCAAAAAAATATTGAGGACCTGTTCCTGCCTTGGAAAAAAGTTTTCTGAAATAATTACCTCATCCTATGGATAGGATAAAGAATTTCATTAGGCCATTTTCACACTTACTTTTTGTTTAAAATAGCAGCATACAATATAAAACAACAAATATATAAATTGATCACAATAAAAATATAAAGCAATCAATATTAAAAGTTAAAATGTTATGATTTAAAATATATAAACCACAAGGCAGGGAGAGAATGAATATATTAACCACAACATCTTAGAATGTTACCGATTCCTTTGGGGACTCTAAAGCCTGATGATATATCTGGCCTTTGGGGAGTTCTAAAATTTTAGTCTACTGAAAAATTCTTCTGTGGTAGCAGTTTGATCAGATCTATAAATTAACAGGAAAGAGTGACTGTTTCCTGATGGCATCTTCCACAGTCACAAATGATCAGAGATAACCATTTTATACATTAGAAGCTATTATTTCCCATCCCTGCTTCTCTGGGAATAAGAACTAAATTAATCCCGGAAAGAAAAGAACTGTTTGGGGATAGACTTATCAGTCCTAGTTTTGTAATAGAATGCAAAAACACCAACAAGAATCAAAGTGAACCCATGATGATCCCCATAGACGTATTGTTCTACAGTAATTTTTCTTAGTCTTGGAAGCTTCCAGGTTTATGGTCTTCAAGTACTAAGAATCTCAAAAATAGTCATACTAGCTGATAAATTTTAACTAATATCAACATGTCTGGAAACTGCCATGTCGGAAACTTTGATCTAGAAAACACAGATCAAACAAGTGGCAACATTAAGCTATCCTTGAGTGCATCTAATTAAGTGAAATGTACAGCATAGTACAGTATTGCCTAATACTTTGTAAGCATGTGTTAGAGAAAGTTTTTTTTTATTTCTTCTTTGCATGCTTAACTGCTAACATTAATGTAAAGAAAAAAATCTATTTAGTAAATTCAGACTAATGAGATATCACTCTGCAACTGAATGAAAACTCTAAATTCAGCTTCCCACTTCATGGTGACTGAGATTACATTTCAAGCTGAGGAATGAACTGCTCTTTATAGCCTGCTTGGGATGACCTATTCACTAATCAGATATACAATAGTTTCAGATTTACTGGGTTTTCATCATTCACTATAAATACGGGCTGAAAGGAGAGGACAACCAAAGATGATAAATATGAAATAATTTAAAACCAAATGTTATATGGTATGGTGCTGGTATATATCTAGTAGAAGAGTTGGATTCAGTTGTATCCTAAATTGAACTGAACTGATTCAGAAGATAAATGGGCTGAAGGAAGGCATCCCAGAAGGAGAAAGAAACCCCACCATTTGGATAAATCCTCATTTTCAAGACAAGACTGATGATAATCTAACCAAGGAAACTTTGCCTGTGGTGCTTTTAAAAGTAAACAGGACAACTCATATCCAGTCTCCTAAAAACCATTAGAGATTCAAAATTGGGGGGGGGGAGAATCACAGAGAATTCTCTGGCAATTTTGTTTAAAATAATTCAATCTTTTCTGTTTAATGTGGGAAACTCCAAACTGGATAGAAAGGAGACAAAGGCATAAAGGTGTGACAGTATGAGCTTCAATTCATTATATACATTGTATTCAGGGGTGGGTTCTAACTTACCTCGCTACCAGTTTGCTTCCTCCCACGCCGTGTGCCCGCACCACATGGGTATGCACGCGCAAAGCATGCGCAGTGCCAAAAAATCCAAAAAAAATCCAAAAACAAAAAGCCAAAAACAAAATGGCGACACACGCGCAGTGCCAGAAACTCAGTTTCTGCGCATGCGCAGAAGAAAAAAAACCTGGAAAAAATTCCCCCCCAAAAAATTCCCCCCCAAAAAATATGTTGGCGCCCACGGACCGGCACCGACAGAACCGGTTCCGTGATGTCACTGTGACATCACCAGCGGGTCGCTACTGGTTCAGGCGAAACGGTTCGAACCGGGAGGAACCCACCTCTGATTGTATTATAAGATATATCCTGGTGCCCACCTATTAACCTAATTCCCATAATTCATAGCTGGTATGGCTGAAGGAATTCTGGAAGTGGCAATCCTAAAATATGTAAAGGAGACTACATTAGGGAATGTTGCTTTACAAGATGAATTAGAAGAACCTCAAATAGAGCAGAATGCCATGTAATAAATTACACATAGAGTATTAGTTTTAAAGCAAACACTGTGGGAAACCTAGAGCTGCTTTGAAGCCCCGTTAAGCTTTATTTTAATTTTAGGGAAAGTAATTAAGTGCCACATGGATTATGTTTTTGGGGTTTGTTTTTTCCTTTAAGGTTTTGCCCTAATTTAAATTTATAAAATGCAATACTCTTTCAAATATTTTAACACAATTTACTTGGAAGATAGGCAATGTACTTTCTTTATACTTCTTCTTTCTTGATAATTAATACAACTTTCACTCTAAATGATGTACAGCATTAGCAGCAGGTCAGTGGTGAAACAGGTGTGCCTGTCTGTTGCTAAGAAACAATAATGTTGGATATTCTCACTCCTAGTCGAAACAGCTACATTTTTTTAAAAAAAAACATGAAATTGCATTATTCTAAATGTCCCACTGAGGGAACCGTTTGTCATTCAACTTGACTTTGTTGGAGAGGTGAACTCTGAATAAAATATTCTTGTTGAAAACCAGATATAATTTTTCATAATTTTAATGACTGACAAAAAATGACATTTGATTCTATTAGTGTGACAATGAAATTGATTCATCAAAATATTCTGTGCATTGATTGCTTAGCTATTGTCAAAACTAATACACGGATGGAATTAAAATATTAAATTTACACATGGCAAAAGGGATAAAAATAAAGCTACCTCAAATTTCTGTGGGGATCAGATTTCATCAAAATAGGTTCTGCTCCATAGTTTTACAAGTATAGTTTTTGCTATGTTTCTTTGTTCTGTGATACCATTATGAGAAACATAGATGGTTTATTTATTTATTAAATTTATATGCCTCTCACCGATAAGAAAAGTCTGGTGGCCTTGAACAGAAAGTTTGTGATTATTTTAGCAACGTTCTCACATCAACAAAGCTGTGGTGGAAATTGATGGGTTTAGCATACAGAACAACACAGGACCATGAATCTACACTAAATGAGAGAAGTGGAGTCAGCTAAGTTCTGGTATTGCTCTGGTCCAATAAATGGCACATATAGATTCAATATGTCTATTAAAGATACAAAAAGAACACAGAAAATTGAACAGAAGATGAATTATGGAAAAAGAAGACATTTACATTATAGTGATCTTCATCAGATGAACGATGAAAATATTTTAACAAGTATTGTTTTGGAAATTTATAATTATATACTTTTGAGAGTGCTGTGAGTGAAATGGATCCATATATTTTAATGGTACTCTTCTTTAAAATCAGGAAGCCAAGCACATGGATAGACCTTTGCTTTATTAATGCAGAGGGTAAAATGAATTAGATTCATATTGATCGGCAAATGTGTCAGTGTGATATTAGAAGGAAGATGGGGGCTGATAACTGGCAATGAGTCATAATAGAAGTGGTCAAATTGATACATGGGATTTTAGAGAAATCTGGAAGTGATCATCCAATCTCTGCAGAAACATGCTATGCTGGGAAAAACACTTATAAATACTCCTCAATATGACACGATGGCTGAACTATAGAAGCTGGGGACAAAATACTGTGATGGCTTCTTGATTTTTTTACACATGTTTTCTTTCTACTCCTCCAGCCACTTCTCAAAACCTCCACCTCTGCCGTTGTTCAGGATATAGTTGGTATGGAATTCATTTTATCATACATTTTATATTACAAGGCACACACGGTCTTAATTAACTTTCTGTGGTGAACAAAAGGAGGCTCAAGGAATGAACCTTTACAATAAAACCATACTTTGCTCATTGCAGTCCTATATTTCGCATTCTTAGACCCAATAACCAAGAAGTGATCCTCAGAGATAAACACAATACTGTTTTATGAAAAGTGTGCTTCATACAGCAAGAACACAGAATTCTGTTCTATTTCCCCCAGCACAGCTTTTCCATTTCCTTTTTCCAGAAAATGTTTTTAACATTTAGTGGGTACTGAGTGAGTATGATCCTCAATCAACTGAAGGGATATTCCTTGGCATTTTACAACGTTTTTGTATCATGCTACATTTATTGACATTCCTATCTAGGTTAGCTCTGCTATTAAAGGCATAGAAATCAGGCTTTTTGATCATCATCACCACGTGTGGTGGGTATATTTCTTCAGGCTGCAGCCGAGGTGGCGCAGTGGTTAGAGTGCAGCACTGCAGGCTACTTCAGCTGACTGCTAACTGCAGTTCGGCGGTTCAAATCTCACCGGCTCAAGGTTGACTCAGCCTTCCATCCTTCTGAGGTGGGTAAAATGAGGACCCAGATTGTTGGGGGCAATATGCTAACTCTGTAAACCGCTTAGAGAGGGCTGTAAAGCACTATGAAGCGGTATATAAGTCTAAGTGCTATTGCTATTGCTATTATGAAATGTGTTAACATTTCCAGCTGTTGCTCCTTGGGTATAAAAGAAATGTATACACTTTTCTCATATTTAGAAGCATGCTTATCAATAGGCAAATACAAAAAGCACGAGACATCCACAATTAAATGAGCGCTTGGTTTAACCTGTGGAGTGAACTTATGTAGCATCATCTGTGGTCTGAAAGTAATGACAACTGCAGAGTTTTATGCCATGTTCTTACTGTGAGTGAGAATACAATTGACTCACAGATCTGGACTGCAGAAATCCAAATATCCAGTCAATCAGCAGTCCCTGACCTTTTGGGCTCCATGGACCAGTGGCAGCTGCGGTGGGTGGGTGGGGAGAAGGGGATGGTTTCAAGTGCGCAACCTAATCTCATGCGCTCGCCTGTAGCTTGTGTGACCCAATTCCCAATGGTCCATGGACCGGTACCTGGGGATTGAGGACCCCTGAAGTAAAAGATAGCAAAGAATAGTAGAAAATTCTAAGTCTTTGCTGTCATCTTGGTATCATGCACAGTTCTGCAATCTGTTCGTCATAACATATAGGCAAGATTTTTTTTTTCTTTTAGCTTTAGCCTAACCATCAACCTTAGGGGAAGGAGAGGAACTAATGCCTTTGGCCACCGTCATAAGATTATGGAGTAAACTACCACAGTTTGATTTATAGGATACAACAGGAACTACACTGTGAGGCTGAACATCAGGCATTTCACACCAAATCAGAGCTTGGGCTACTATTGGTGAGCAGATATGCACATTAGCATCCAATACCTGTTATATTACAATTCCTTTCCCACGCATCAATTTTTTATTCCAGTTATACAGTGAAACATTAGCTGGGAATCAAAACCCAACCAAATCAAAAAATGGTATTTCTGCTCTGAGTGATAGTTTTATATATGCAGGCAGGCAAATGTTTTTAGCTATTAGATTATATTCCTCTCAGTTCCACACAATATTAGTCTTTTTTTAATTCAATCTTCAGCATTGTCTGCCACTAAGTTATTCTGGAATGGGAATATCCCTAATTCCTTCCTATTTTTGTACAAAATTACAACAACCCCAAAGTTACCATGAGCTAGAAGTCCAGAGGAATGAGACTGAGAATCTTACTAACTTTGGGTTTTACTTCCAACAATGGCCAAATGGCTAATACTTTCTAATACCAGACAAATAAGATGAACACTTTGATTCCAAACAATAGGAATTTTAACATAGATTTTATAATGTATAGCAATTCTTTATTGCAAGCATTCAGAAAAATAACAATGCTGTTTTTATAAATTGTAAAACAACATGATCTATCTGCATTAGACAGATCTTTAAAAAGTCCCAGTCACTCATAAGGAGATAATGGTCCCCAGGTTCAGTCCCCCCTCCCTCCCCCCCCTCTGTGTGTGTGTCAAAGGTGGGTTCCTCCCTGTTTGCACCGGTTCTATAGAATCGGTAGCAAACTGCTGGTGACATCACGGAGCCGGTTCTGTCGGTGCCGGTCCGTGGACGCCGCCATCTTTTTTTGGGAATTTTTTTGGGGGAATTTTTTGCTATTTTTTTGGGAAGTTTTTTGGGGGAGTTTTTTTTGGGGGGGGGGAATTTTGGGGAAATTTTTTTCTTCTCCGCATGCGCAGAAGCCGAGTCCCTGGCACTGCGCATGCGCCGCCATCTTGTTTTGGCTTTTTAAATTTTTTTGCAAATTTTTGGCACTGCGCATGTGTGTGCACGGCGTGGCCACACAGCGCGCAATGCGCGCGTAGCCACATGGCGTGGGAGGAAGAGAACTGGTGGCGAGGTAAGTTAGAACCCACCCCTGGTGTGTGTGTGTGTGTGTGTGTGTGTGTGTGTGTGTTGTACCACTTCTACTTGGCTAAACAAGCGCTCAGACGTCTACTTTTTGAGAAAATCTAGGCAACTGCCATAAATGCCCTAAGCATTTTGTCTTTGTTAACACATCCAGCCAGTAATGCAACTACAGCTCCATTCTATACGTAAATAGACTTCTGTACAATTTTTACAATAATAAAGAAAAGATTGCAGAATCCAATCTTGCTCATTGGGAGAATCTGCCTTCTAACAAGGTACAAATATTCAACTAGGGTAGGGAAGATAGTGGACTCTCTCCTTATAAATTATTGGTGTTTGTTATCTTTGTGGTTATTTCCCCCCCAGCTGAGACTAATCCTGCCAGTTGACTTTTTGAAATGCCACAGATGGTAGTGATTGAAGACACAGGAGCTAAAGGTGGAGAAAGTGTCTGTAACTGCACTTTATCAACTAATGAGAGATTGTTACCTAGGAGTACATTCGTGAATGCAAGCTATGTGCTATTCTGCAGCATAAAGGGTGCGCCAATTTGCTGCACTCCTTGGTGAGTGGCTGCATTTTGTAATCATGGCCATTGTGAGCCAGTTCAGTAATAAATCTCCAGCAAAATGATTCCAACTCTTCTTTTAAGAAGAAAGGAGGGTCTATACTGGTTGCAGGCTGTTTGATAGGAGGCAACAGGTACATCCACAACTTTGTCAAAATGAAAGAACATTTTATTCTGACTACATTTTGGACAACATCCAGCATAAATTTTAACACCGCATATATACTGTACGAGTGGCTATAATAAATTATCCCCGCTCTGCCACTTTATCTGTGTGGACATAATTCCCCCACAAAGAGAACTGGGAGCAGGTTGATTTCAGGCTTATGCTTCCTTTCTTATCCATCTTCTTCACTCTCACCACATTTAAACAGAACTTTTGTTCAGCTTTCCTCAATTTAAAAACAAACACATACATGTAAGCCTGAAATCTACACATATCAGTGCTACTCTTTGTATTGGCAGATTCCATTAGTACCAAGTGATATTTCTCTGCCAGCACAAAGACCAGTTTGGTAAATTTTGTCTATAAATATACAGAATTTGTACTTTCAGAGGAAACCACCAATAAGCATGGGTACATGTATATTTGAATTCAAGATGCATCTAGACTATCAATAGACCACAGCTGTCTTGTTGTAGTATCATTTTTTGGCTTTTTGGCTAGATCAAGTGTAGTATCTGTTTTTATCATTTTAATCAAGTGACTTTGAGTTATGAACTTTGCCTGATCATGGTGATTTCTGACAGTAATTAAAAAGAGTTGGATTGGGAGTCACACATGGATTCCCCATTCCAATCTAAAAAAGAATTAGAATTATGGTGACTGGCAAAATAAGAGTTGTACATTTTAAAAGCAATGTTAATTACAGCTGTTTTAAATTTGCTTATTAGGGTTTTACAGATCCAGTTCAAATCAACAGAGGGTCTGATTTTGATTTACATATCTGTACTGACATGTCAGGTTAGATGAGTTTCGACTTCCAAATCAAGTCAGCAAGCATTTAAATATGTACTAAAACCACCTGAAATATCCAAACCATCTGAAATATCCAAAGTTTGAATTGAAGATTAAAATTACCTTAGTGCTTCTATTTGGAAAGTCAATTTGTGTGAAGAAAGTAACCTCCATATTACTCTTGACATAATCTATATCACCCTTGCCATGCACATCACCCATAGCCTTAGCTATGTTGACCTCAGTAAACCTCAAATCACAAAACAAAGAACTGCTTAGGCATTTCAGCCAAGTTTGACATCTTGGCTGAAACTGATAGGGAACTGGCAAATATCAATAACTCAGTCAAAACTATTAGAAATCCCCTCAGGATATGGAAATCCTTTACTCAGACCTATCAGCCAAGCTCAACACCAGGGCACACAAAGAGGATAAAATTGACGAAAGATGGCAGCCCGTTCAGGTAAACATTCCTTCAGGATATCTTTTAATAAACAAAAGAATCCGTCCTCTGTGTGACTATTAAGCAGGAAGCCAATTGATGTGGAAAATAAGTGGAAAATCCCACACAAGCTCAGCAGGGTAACCTAACCACCAAGTGCCCCCTTTTGGCTAGCCAGCTAATTGCAGTTTCCAATAATTCCTAATGAGCGGGCTCTGTTCCTGGGAAGAAAAAAAGAAAGGTATAAAGTTAAACACTTGAGAAATGTAACTTTGTTGCAACCTTCAATTGCTATACTTTATATTATGCTATCAAATAAAATTTTGCCTCTGCTCCAAGCAACCTGCCCTGTGTGTTCTATGGAGGACCCAGAACTTTCTTCTCACAACTTCTATTAAAATTTCATTTAAAACTGAACTTCCGGTTTCTCTTTTGGAAACTTCCGGTTTCTCTTTCGGCAACATCGGAAGCCGAGACTGCAAGCTCCACGGCCAGCGCCAAACACTCCATGTCCGAGGGTCCGGATTGGGACCCAAGCCCCCCCCGTAGAGGGGGCAAAGCGAAGGAGGACTGCCAGGAAGGTAGAGGGGAGCCGCATCTCCCCTCCCTGAGCTGGAAAGTCCCTAGCCGATGGCGTGGAGCAGCAGCAGCAAATATGGCTGCCACAAAGCTGAAAGTAGACCAGAAAAACTAAGACTGAGCAGGAGGGAAAAGTGAGTGATTTGCGATCTGGGTCAAAAAGGATTGTTGCTTTTTAAGTATACCCCAAAAATATGAGAGGGAAGAAATATGGAAGCCAAATGCCAGCGGCGGGACAAGCATATTAAAATTTGGAAAAAAAATGTTCGGGAACTAGGAGAAAAAAAAAGTTGTGTTTGAAAGTTTTAAAAGAAGATGTGGTTCTGGAAAGATACTTTGTTTTAAAGGAAAAAATATTGATATTTGAATGGAAGTTGTCTCTACCTTATTACAACTAAATTGACTATTACTGACTATTGCGTACCTATCTATATACTGGATTTACAAATACAAAATAATGAAATGGAGAGCGCAGAATAACGAAGAGGAAGAATATTGACTTGAAGTAGGAGCGCCATTTTAAAGAAAGAAAGAAGGGTGTAACCCTCGGAACTTTTGTTTCTGCTCGATAAATAAAGCTGAATAAACCAAAAAGAAGGAAAAGAGGTGGTAAAGCCCCCAGATTTTTCCTTTGAAATTTGGTTGGATTGTAAAATTGACCACAAGTGGAAATAAAGACATTTAATGGATTCATCAGGATATAAAGGACATTATAAATGAACAGTGTATGGGAATGAAGGAAATACTTGAAGATGTGGATTGCATAGAACTAAAACTAGAGAATATAATGCAAAAAAGAACAAGTGCAGACCAGACAAATGAGGAAAATACGGAGGATTTTGGAAGAGTGGAAGAAACAGAGGAATCGGAAAAGAAACAGCAAGAAAGAAAATACAATAAAGGGATGATGGAAATACTGAGGGTAAAAAAGGGATTAGAGCAGAAGGGGAAGATTTTAGATGGTATGGAAAAGATAGGGGAGAAAAAGAAAGCCAGAAAGGGAAAAGAAGAAAAAGCTAGAAAAGATGAAAATAAAATAAAACAACAAAGGGGAAAAAAGAAAAAAGAGAAGATAGAAAGTATAGTAAAAAAAATGGAAGGGGGAAAAAGAAAGAAGAGAAAGATAGAAAGTATAGTAAAAAAAATGGATTTAAGACTAGAAATGAGAGAGCAAAAAGAAATGTGTGGGAGACAACCAAAAAAGAAAAAGAAAAGAGGATTAATAATATAGCAATAGCAATAGCAGTTAGACTTATATACAGCTTCATAGTGCCCTCTCTAAGCGGTTTACAGAGTTAGCATATTGCCCCCAACAATCTGGGTCCTCATTTTACCCACCTCAGAAGGATGGAAGGCTGAGTCAGTGAGATTTGAACTGCCGAACTGCAGCTAACAGTCAGCTGAAGTAGCCTGCAGTGCTGCACTCTAACCACTGCGCCACCTCGGCTGGAACAGGGTAAAAGATAAGGGATAAAAAAGAATAACAATGTGTATGTTAAATTAGTATATTAGAAGTAAATAATATAAATAACTGTTTATTGTGGTGATAAGAAATAAAAAAAATATTTTTTTGAATATAAGCTATGAATATAGAAGAGTTATAATACGGAAAAAATAATTTGTATTAAATATATGTATGAATAGGTTGTAGAAATGAAGCTATAAAATAACATAAGAAAACATATGAAGAATGTAAATGCTAATTAGAAAACTGAAAGTTGGTGATCTTGAAAAATGGTTTGTATGGAGTATAGGAGATAAAAACCAGTTTTGAATGATTGTTAGAAAGGTGATAAAGTGATGGAATTAACTGTTAAGAAGATAAAAATTATTTTTTTAATTATTGTTTAGAAAAGAAGTGAAGTAAAATATATTAATACTAGAAATGTATAAGGTGGAAAAAGACTACATCTTTGATTGTTGGAATGGAAGGAGAAGAATGGGGAAAAAGGGGGGGGCAAGAAAAGAGAATTAAAATAGAGATAAAATAAGAGGGGAAAAAGACTATAAGATAGATATTAAGATGAAAAGAAATGTGAGAGAAGGGCTAGAAGATTTAGAAATGGAAGGGTGATATTAGAAGCCATGTATTAAAAATGAAATGATAAATGAATTGTAACTATTAAGAAAAATATTGCTAAGACTATTGTATGGATGTATGAAACTCAGAAAGCAAACACTCACGACATGAGATGTATAAAGACTAAAAATAAATAAAACTTATTGGGGGGAAAAAAGTTTCATTTAAAACTAAGTGGTTTCTTTTTCCTCTGGTGGGACCAGTCTATCAGGGCAACCTGGTCTACCCAATTATGGGATGGAGCATATTGGTCCTGTTTTTCGCCTTTCAGCCCCAACCCAGGGGCCTTCGCAGGCAGTCGCTTTCACGACAAACTATTTTTGTGTTAAATTTATGTTTTACCGACAAAGAAACAAAGAGATTCATTTAAAACACATTTCCAAATCTAAATATCACTTTAATCCTTTATTTATTACTGGAGTCATAGAATTTCCCTGCAACAGAAGTTAGAGTCTTAACTGTGTGGGCTACCCTTTATAAATCTGAATATAGTTATCTACTGTATGTTGCTTTAAATAGATATAACAAAAATGCAATATATTTTTAAAATCTTTGTAAAACAGGCATACAAATCATTGACCCAATTATTTAAATGGATATTGGAAAGCTTCACCAAAAGATTATGAAACATTATTCTTGTTAGAATCTAACCATTCATATGTGTTGACTGATCATTTTCCCTGTGCTTTTAAGAAAATACTACATATTTATAATATTTAATCCTGCAAATGCTTGTGTCTTGTACTAAATGAAAGTGAATTCTTTCTAATAATAAATTTAAGCATTCATGCAAGCAGTTTAGAGCCAGCAGTTTAATCATAATTATAGTGGACATGCTATGCACCCATAAATTTAGTTAAGTAGATATATTTGCTTCTATGAATTAGAGACATATTGTATCCCCAAAAGTATATAGCACATGAATTCATTATAACAAATACTGAGCTCAAATCATATTAGAGACCCCAAATATATGTGGCTTAAAAACATGTGACTGCTTTACCTAAGTATCAGCTTTACCCAAAATTTATCTGCAACTCTATGAAATATTTAGAGATAATTACAAAATATGAAATCCAACTATAACTACAAGCTACTATTAAGATATTAATCATCTGCAGAGTTAGTTGACTGGTCAGTTGGAAGAGGTGGTCTGAATTGATGAATAGACATTTTAATTAGTTGAGCTGTCACAAAGTGCACAGTTGTTTATTTGGGAAGGGGTTGTTTTGAGTTTAATATATTATTTAGCACGAGGAAACATCAAAGGCAGCTTTTCTTCCTAACAAAGAATGACCAAAGCACAATGCAGCTAAGCCCAAACATGAAAGCTGGCAACATTTGGGCACTGAATCACAGCAATATATTCAGAAGATAACTTTAAATCTTCCCGTACTGATTTAAAAAGCACACCCAGGGGTATGCTTTCAGATCATATCAGAACAAGGGGTCCTTCGTGCTGTATGAATTTGATTGTTTTCTTGCAGAGGTTCCATTAACCCAACTAGGTAATATCATCAGTGCCAGTGATCAATCACTAGCACTGTTGATGTTATCTAGTTTGGGTAACGAAACCTCTGCAAGAAAACAACCAAGCTCAGAGACCACCAAGGACCCCTCATTTCAACCCTGTGCTACAAATATTCTCATTTATTGGTATCATGTCAGAATAACTAGATATGTTGACATCCTATAGGTAGCACACCTAGCCAGTTGGCTGATATCAGGATCGTACCAAGAACCTCAGACTCTTAGTAACCCTTGCAGGAAGTAAATATATATCTACCTAATCCTATATATTTCAGAAAAAGACAGTGTTGAGTCCCGGCAAGAAAATGACATGAATAAACGCATGCAAGAATCAGGAGTCCTGCTTCAGTGAATATTTATTTTTACAGCTATTTTACTTGTAAACAGGCCTTATCCAAATAAGTCAGATATGCTTCAGAAGTTTCTTACCCATGTCAGAAAGCTAGAGGTTTATTTATTTATTGTTTGCATTGGGGGGAGTAGGAGATCAATGTCAAAAATAGTCCACCTACAAAGATATTTTGGTGACACCCTTCCCTCATTGCCCCAGAGAAATAGACATGCAGATGTATTGTTTGGACATGAATATTTTCAATTCATAAAATTTAATTACTTGTTTTAATTGTATAAAGCAGTTGCACGCAATCAACCTTAAATATCAGCATCATAATGATCATCAGCCTTGTAGTTCTGCCAAAATTGTCCTATGCTAACTCAGGAGATAAATGACCAGCCCTGGAGCTCTTAACATATTAGTTAGATAGTTACAAGTTGTAAAGTTTATCACTGAATGATTTGTTCTGATAGACAATGGACCTCAACACATATGATCTCTAGCAGGATTTACAGGGATCTAGCAGCTTACAGTCTGTTAGTCCTAGAATGTCTGCAGAATCTGCCTGGGATGTTATCCTCTTAAGAAGTCACCTTTTTTTTTTTTTTTAAGATTTTTCAGATTATTTTAATCTGCAGTCAGCACTGATATTATTCTCTGACAGCAATGCTTAATGAACAAGGGCATTATAATTCTCCTCTTGAATGGAGAAGCTTGTCCTTCTTATTCAAGCTTAGATCTCTCCTCTCTATGCTGGACCTCCTTGCTGAAAAGTGCCAAGGTCTCTCATTGATTGACACAAATCCCTACTTCATTCCAGGTGAATAATGGCTAGGTACTGTTTAATTCAATACTCAAAACAAGGCCTTTTTCTGCTGGTCATCCTTCTTCTATTCTTCTCAAATATGTAGACTTTCTCCATCCCCAAGTCTCTGCCTGTGTTTCTTAAACCTCTGCTTCACCTTGGCTGGTTACAGACTCATCCGTTCTTAGGTCCTTTGTTTTCAGTGTCTTTGTCATACATGATGGATACAACCAATCACAATTAGAGAATTAAGACAATAAAAACTTCAAACAATTCTGTGAATCCAGCACTGTCCCGGGGCCATGTGACCATCATTTGTAACCTTCCCAGGCAGCTTCTGACAAACAACGTCAATGGGGGGAGCCAGATTTCCTTAACAACCACACAATTCACTTCACAACTGCAGTGATTCGCTTAACAACTGTGACAAAAAGGTTGTAAAATGGGGCAAGTTTCACTGAACAATTGCCTTGTTTAGCAATGGAAATTATGGGCTCAAGGATGGTAAGTCGAGGATTACTTATATCAATATTCAATTATACATAATTAAGGTTTTTTTAAAAAAAATTTGAACAAAATTTATTTTGAAAAAAGGGAAAATGTTATTGATACAGCTATTGAACGTGGATCCGATGTGAATAAAATTATACTTTGTTGTAAGATTTATCAGAATTCTTTTTTGTTGTATGAATGTTTCACTGATCCTATTTTCATTTTCTAATGTTTCACAATAATGAACCCAGCAGTCAACAAGAAGAAATTAATATGTTACTTATTTATTACATTAATATTAGGAAAATGAACAATAAACCAACAGCATTAATTACCATGTAAGACTGTTGAGTGATTTTTCTAATTTCTTCAACAGCTTTCCAGCAGAAACACCGAATTATAGTTAGCTAGTCATTATATATCATCTCAAGATAATAACAGTATCTATTCATACACCCAAAGTGATCTTTTAGCTTTTGCTTTTGTGCTTTTTTCTCTTTTCCTCTTGTCCTCTTTCTAGCCTCTTTTCCTCCTCCCTTTTCGATTTTTTTTGGGGGGGGGGAATTTTTAAAATGCAGCATGGAAAGGCATTTTTATAAGAGTCATCCAAACACCTCAACATTGCTTCTAAATGAAAGTAATTCATTTATTTAGAAAATTTATATATTTCTAAAGTTAGAAAGTAATAGGACCACTTTAACTTTCCTCTATAGTTTAACTAGTTTAAATGCAGAAATGCCTTTATAAATGGTTTGTTTGTGACTAAAACCTAAATAATTCATATTCTGAACAGTTAATATTGTCACATGGTTGGATTGGTAATAACTTGCAAAATATGTCAAAGCAGCTGAGATACAATTAAGTAAGAAGATTATCTCAGTAGAGAAAAATATAACTTCAAAAATGTGTTCAATGAGTCGAAAAATGTTTATTATTATTAAAGCATTAAAAAAAGAACTGTATAGTTTCCAAGCCAAAATCTTATACAGAATAAAGAGACATAATAGATAGCTTTTAATTGAAGGATTCATAGTATCAGTGTTTTCTTCATGGGAGAATATGTGAGCAAATTAATATAATTTATAGACCTGTCAGAATATTAGATCCTTTCCCTTTTTTCCTCATTGACTCTTCTAATTATGTTTCAGTTAGACTTCTTATTTTGTTATGGACAGAAAACAACTCATACTTTTGTGGCCTAAGTCAAACATTTTTACTGATTTTCTTCTTTCCACCAACTCAGCCATATTTGCATTTCTGTTCTTAAATGAAGTAAAAATAAATCTAATAACAATAGTTATGATGTCAAAACAGTTCATCTCCTTCTTCATTGCAGAACAAGCAGCCAAACATAGGAATAAATGTGGTATTTAATGAATAATAACTAACTTGATTTCCATTGATTTCAGTGGTTTACATTAAGTACGATCAACCATTGTAGGAGAATGTACTACAAAAACAATGAAAAAGATATAGATAATGGGAAACTGGAATGGGAAAGAACATAATGTATTGATAATTATTACTTTAAGAGACAAAACAATCATCTTAAACATTGAAAAATCATGAATACTTTTCTTTAGCACAAAGAATAATACAAAATGTGGATTAATTAATTAATTAGATATGAATTTTTTAAAAAGTGCATGGCTATAATAGATATGAATGAAGGAGATCCGATATTGAGGGATGGATTTGAAGAATAAATTCAGGAAAGTGAAACTATAATTTAATTAATTGGGTTTTGTGGATGTATGTAAAAGTAAGAATTCATAGGATGATTATGGTTCCATGTGCCATTCCAATGTATGGTGATAGGGTTTTTAGGAAAACATTCTGAATGAATGTAATCTAGGACTTAGTTAGTCTGTTAAGTAACATGAATGAAGAGAGTAAGTTGAGAGTATAAAAAAGTTTAAAGAGTATTGGCTTAGAAAACATTTATTGTTTGGAATATTTGATTTAAGTGTACATGCACTTGTTTGCAACACAATTTATTTGCTTTATTGTGAAAGTTTCAGGAAATTATTGAAAGTTAGAAGTTTGATGAGAGATTTTAACAGAATAACAGAGCTGGAAGGGATCTTGGAGGTCTTCTAGTCCAACTCCCTGCTTAAGCAAAAGAGCCTATGCCATTTCAAAAACATGATTGTTCAATCTCTTCTTATAAACCTCCAATGATGGAGCACCCACACCTTCTGAAGGCAAGTCATTCCACTGGTTTATGATTCTCACTGTCAGGAAATTTTTCCTTAGTTCTAAATTGCTTATCTCCTTGATTAGTTTCCACCCATTGCTTCTTGTCCTACCCTCAGGTGCTTTGGAGAATAGGTTCACCCACTCTTTTTTGTGACCCTTAGATATTGGAACACTGCTATCATGTCACCCCTAGTCCTTGTTTTCATTAAACTAGACATACCCAATTCCTGCAACCATTCTTCATATGTTTTAGCCTCCAGTCCCCTAATATATCTTTGTTGCTCTTCTCTGTACTCTTTCTAGAGTCTCAATATCTTTTTTTATATCATGGCGACCAATTTTAAGTATAGAACATGCGATGTCTTAGTAGTTTATAGAGTTGTGCAGTTGATTCAACATATCTGTAAGGGCTGTAAATGTGCCTTACAATTAGAAAAATGTTATTAGTGTTCCCTTATGCATATGAAAAGGTAGAAAAGTAAATGCAAAAACTGCTAATTTGCTGCTAAAGTAATCAGCTCAACACTTTGCTCAACGGTCATTAAAAAGTATATGAATGTGAGACAGAGTTTATTGGATGTTTGCTGACTTAGAGAATGTATACGATAAAATTAAAAAAAATCGTGAATTATGGAATGGTGCACAATTTATGAAGGAGTAAAATATGCATAAAACAATGTTCAGCAAATAGTAGAACAGTAAACAATTAAAGCAGAATATGGAATATCTAAATAAATGCTTGTGGTGATGCTAGATATGTATTGATTGAAGAGGGGAACATACATATATATCTGTATAATTTGCAGCAAATTCAGGCTGCAGGATGCAACCAGTATCTGAAAATTAAGGTATCAAAGGCCAAGTAATTGTGTTTTGCAGGGAATGAATAATTGTGAGTTATATGTACAAATGAAAAAAAAGAAAAAGAAAATAAAGTAGATGAATTTAAATACTTTACAAAAAATGGGCGGGTAAGTTTTAAGTCATACTATTTTTGTAGGAAGTAGTAGATTTTTTGCATAGTGTGAAACAGCCATTTTTCAATAGAAGCAAAAAATTGTTGTTTTTAACAACACGCTTCTGCTTACTTCATTATATGAAACTTAGAGTTTCTTGGGTCAAGAAAAACATAAATGAAAAGTTCATGTAGTGGAAATGGAATAATTAAGAATAGTGTGTAATAAAACAAGAAATGATAGGGTCAGTTGTGAATGGGTGCTTAATGAATGTAGATTAAATACAAAGGTGAATAACCAGTACAAGAGAAGTGCTTTAAAACAGTTTGGTTATATAAAAATAATAACTAAGGATTGATTTATGTGTGTTGATATAAACTAGGTTAACTACATTTCCTTCTTCATACCTTTAATATCCTTGGTTTAATATTTTTACTTACAGTATTTTTCAGAGTATAAGACTCACTCCCCCCCCTAAAAGAGGCTGAAAATTTGGGTGTGTCTTATACTCCGAATGTAGCTTTTTCAAAGCTTTTTTTCAGCCCTAATGAGGCACTAGCGAGTGAAGCGATCTTCCGCGCTTTGCCTGCTTTTCTCATTCCTGCTCCCTCCGACGATCAGCTGTGTTTTAGAAGCTGTTTGTCAGCCCTAACAAGGCGCTAGCGAGTGAAGCGATCTTTGGCGCTTCGCCTGCTTGTCCCATTGCTTCTCTCTTTGATGATCAGCTGTGCTTTAGAAACTGTTTTTTATTCCCAATCAGAGGATAAAAAGCACGCGCGTGCTCAAAACCAGCGAACTAATGCGCTGAAGCTGACCAGACTAAGGAGGCTAGCCAGATGAATACCTGGTAGGCAGAATTCCCCCCCCCCTATTTTCCTCCCCACAAACTAAGGTGCGTCTTATACTCCGGTGCGTCTTATACTCCGGTGCGTCTTATACTGCAAAAAATACGGTACTTTTGCAGTAAGCATAGGTTGGTTTTTCTGGAAATCAGTATCATGAAGGTTATGTTTGTATGTATCTAAAGACTACTAAAACTCTCATGTTTGAAACCTTTAACTGGGCGAGAGAGCACATCATAGGGCAACAATTTTTGAACCAAGGTTCCTCAAATGGGCTAACTTACTGAATGCATCCAAAATTTGGGACCCATGGCTCCCACCGATTGAAACTTGGCAAATTTGTGGTTGCTTCAATGCTGCTATGTTGTCATACTCTCATCAAAAGTTCAGTAGATTGTTCCCACCCTAGTTCTCCAGAGGCTGGTGTAGATCAGACCCATTATGAATTAGTAGAGGGCAGTCATCTGCAGTCAAGCTAGCAGGAAGTCGGAAGTTGCTTCTGCTTCAACTGTTTTTTTTCCCCTTGGTCATTCTGTTTCTCTGTTTAGGCAAGAAAAATATATCTGAAACAGTAACCCAACAAATCACAGATTGTGTAGTCCTTCCTAATCCACCAAAGCAAGTCTATAAATCTGTGTGATCTGATGTCTAGCAAATATCCAGATAAGAAGTGTAGAGCTTTCTCTGGCCTAATAAAGACTTTGATTTGAAAGATCACACAATTTAATAGTAAAATCACAGGGAGAGGAAAAAAGTGATTCCCACTGATTTCAATAAAGCTTAAATAAATGAAGTTACCAAGATAAAAATGATTCAGATTTCATACAAGCTGACAAAAATAACATTGCGGTATACATAATCCAAGTAGACATTTTCTGGCACAGCCTAATTTAATTAAGCACCATATTCTTAAAACAGGCTCTGTTATCTGACTTTAGGGGGTGTAAATCTGAGAAAGTGTTTTTTAATATAATTTTTATAGTATTTTACTCTTTTTGTATTCATATTGTTGCATTGTTTTATTCTTTTTAACATTGTAAGCTGCCCAGAGTCACTTTGGGCTGAGATGGATGGCAAATAAATAAATAAATACATACATACATACATACCTCCCATAAACTTTTAAAAAAATTAGCAAATGTTTCACTTAAATCTATCCCCTGACCAGAAGGTTTATTTTAGCTTGTAAATGATCAACAAGCTTGACCGGATGGGTTAATTGAAATAAGTAATGCCAAAATAGACTTGTTTTTAGAATAGATAATTAAAAAATGGTTCCTTATTTAATTTCTAATATCCATTAAAACAATAGATTTTATAGTTCAAGGACATTCATAATATGTGTCATGTGTATGATTCCTAGCAGCACATCAGACAGTAAATTCTATACTGTTTAAATTATTTTTTTCCCAACCCTTGCTTGTGTTGTTGAGGTGTTATATTTTATGCTATATTAAATAAGGCAAAATATTTCAAATAACCTGCTATTACCCTGAATCATCTTTATAGATCACTTACAGCAGAGGTGGTATTCAGCAGGTTCTGACCAGTTCTGGAGAACCGGTAGCAGAAATTTTGAGTAGTTCAGAGAACCGGTAAATACCACCTCTGACTGGCCCCGCCCACATCTATTCTCTGCCTCCCGAGTCCCATCTGATCGGGAGGAAATGGGGATTTTGCAGTAACCTTCCCCTGGAGTGGGGAGGGAATGGAGATTTTACAGTATCCTTACCCTGCTGTGCCCACCAAGCCACGCCCACCAAGCCACACCATGTCCACCAAGCCACACCCACAGGACCGGTAGTAAAAAAATTTGAATCCTACCACTGACTTACAATATCTATCTCTTTAGTCCATGTTTTTCTTGAACAAAAATCACCTCTTTTTTGTTTATAATATAAAATACAAAAAGTACAAAAATGAATAGTAGGAAAACTAGGGGAGAGAAAGAAGAAGGGAAGAGTGCAGAAAAGAAGGGAAAAAGAAAGAAAAGGTGTTGACGTCCAACTCCCTTTGGTGCAGTAAACTAAGACAGTAACATGAAACCTTATCTTTTTACTTTTACCTAGTATTATAAACTATATCAACAAATCTATCTAATCGATAAAACCCAAAATCAAAGTTTCATTTTTTTCCACCTCAAGCACAAAGTCCAGAAGTGGTTTCCAAGTAGAAACAAAAGTACTTATGGGTTTTTTTTTTAAATCAAAGCAGTCAATTTAGCCATCTCTGCTAATTCCATCAACTTTTGCAGCCAGATCTAAAATCACCTCTTGATTCAATAAATGCAGAACAATTCTAAGAGTGACTGGAAAGACATAGCATTTTTTTTTAGCTAGTATTATTTCTGTAGGATTTAAAAAAAAACATATTTCTGGACTTCAGGGATGGGTTGTAACTTACCTTGCTGCCGATTTACTTCCTCCTGCGCCACGTGGGTGTGCGCGTGTTGCTTCTGCGCGTGCGCAGAAGCCAAAAACAAAATAGTGCTGCCTTTGGTGCCGCCAAGAGACCCGGTTCGTGGGCATGGCCAGCTGGCCATCACTCCCGGTTCGGCGAGCGGGGGGAAATTCCCGCTACCAGTTCTATAGATCCGGTCCGAACCGGAAGCAACCCACTTCTGCTGGACTTCTAGAAAACATCTTCAGAAGAGCATCATTTAGGACATATAAGGTGTGCAAACAAAGTGTTGTATTTATGTTGCTGATTTACATGAGCAATGTTTTAATCCCACTTACTGATTCTTACAAAAGTCCATACATACAATGAAATGAAAATAATTACAAACAGAGAACAAAAATAGGAAATTGCATTGAGTTCAGCCATTGTCTAAATCACGAAATAAAGCAGGCTAATTTGTAAAATATGTTCACTTACCAGGGCAGAGGGAAAATATTTGAACCTAATCTTTTGGGTTTCCACATAACCCCAGACTCACTTTCTTTTTCCAAGGATCCAACATTATTTATTTTATATGTTATTTTATGTTATTTATTAAATTTATATACTGCCCATCTGTATCAAATGACTGGGCAGCTTGCAACAAGTTAAAACAATACTATAAAATGTTTAAACATTGGAGCAATCGATGCAGTAAATATTAACATTCAAATTAATAAAATATGCTAAAAGAGTGGTGCCACAACAGCCACTTCTTCCTATAAAAAAAAAAAAGCTTTGGCTAGTGTGAGGAATGCAAAGGAGAAAAATGTGCCACTTGCATCTACCCCCCAAATCAGATTGAAGTTTGTAATAAAGAAATTGAGGGTTGAAATAGTTGCTTATTTTTACCATTTCTACTGTCACTCAATCTCTTGAGAAGCTGGAAATTTTGTGCCAATTATCTGATAGATAACCTGGTCTTGCAATTTATTTCATTTTTGGAGAAAACGCTCTTATTTCCATTTCGATAGCTGACAAACACATTCTCACCGTGTTACAGAAGAAGAACCATCATACCTTATATACATTGCTACCTTTGTACAACCCTCATGATTTGTTTGTCTACAAACTTGGAATTGGTGTTCCCTGTGATAGGAGCTGCTACTGATGTAAATGCCTTCACATTCTATCCCCCCGCCCCCCAGGAATGAAGTTATAGGCACTTAAAAACAAATTTTATTTTTTTTCATTCTATTTTTATAATTCAAAATCTTTATAAACAAATTTTAAAAGATCATAGCTCAAAGACCTCTCCAGAAATTTCTACAAAGTATGGTATAGTTCATATTCTCCTACAGCATTAGCATTTCTGCAATTTTCATCCCTATCTGCTTATAATACAGAATAACAGAGTTAGAAGGGACCTTGGAGGTCTTCTAGTTCAACCCCTGCTCAGGCAGGAACCCTATACAATTTCAGATAGATAGTCCAATCTCTTCTTAAAAACTTCCAGGGTTGGCGCATTCACAAACTTCTGGAAAATCCCCTCCTTTAATGTTTAATGTCTGGGTGTTCACCCTCTTTGGTGTTAGACATTCATATACAAAAACAAATATAGCAAGTTGGTGTATTTGTGTGTGTGTGTGTGTGTGTGTGTTTTCTTTCCTACATTCCTTAACTGCACTTACAATTAATAGGAAGCAACTGGGATTTTCCATAATGTAAATAATTTTCCTTGTTATGTGTACAATTTAGAGACCATTCACGCTGACATAACCTGATACAAACATAGATGCAACCAATGATGGACTAGTTCCAATTTGCATGATATCAAATAGTTGATGGTGGTCATGAGTTGTACATAATGATGAAAAGTCTAGGACTTCGATAAAGCAGTATTGTCCAGGGAAATCCCAGGGTCATGTGATCACCTTTTGCGAACTTCTGACAAGCGAAGTTAATGGGGAAGCCAGATTCACTTAACAACCATGTTACTATGAGCCGCGGTGGCACAGTGGTTAGAGTGCAGTACGGCAGGCTACTTCTGCTGCCTGCCGACTGCCTGCAATTTGGCAGTTCAAATCTCACCAGGCTTAAGGTTGACTCAGCCTTCCATCCTTCCAAGGTGGGTAAAATGAGGACCCAGATTGTTAGGGGCAATATGCTGCCTCTGTAAACTGCTTAGAGAGGGCTGTAAAGCACTGTAAAGCGGTATATAAGTCTAAGTGTTATTGCTATTGCTACTAACTTAACATCTGTAGTGATTTGTTTGTGGCAAAAAAAAGGTTGTAAAATCGGTCAAAATTCACCTCTCAACTTAGCAATGGAAATTTAGAGCTCAATTCTAGTTCAACCCCTGCTCAGGCAGGAACCCTATACAATTTCAGATAGATAGTCCAATCTCTTCTTAAAAACTTCCAGGGTTGGCGCATTCACAAACTTCTGGAAAATCCCCTCCTTTAATGTTTCATACAAATATGCTAAGTTAGGAAGCAGCTGAATTCTGCTTTTCTTAATCTTGCTTTGGATTTAAACATTAAATTACTTTGCAGTGGTTTGGGAGCTTACTCTCTAAGCTGTTGCCTCTTTTCCTGGGCTACTGAATGAATTTGGGAAAAAACCGGTTGGATTTAAGGAGTAGCAGACAGGAATTACAGATACTTCTTGACTTACAATCATAATTGACCCTGGCAATTAAGGTCATGAGTCATGATGGTTTTAAATCAGGTGATCTCCTGACCGATCTGATTTTATGATTTTATTTTGTTTTGCAGTGGTCATTCATTGAACCCATTATTTGCTGTGGGATGGTTTATGCTAGAAACCAGGAGTGAATGTTGGTTTCTAGCAGAAGTTTTGCAAATTGCAGTCACATGACCACAGGATGCTTCAAATGAGCCTGAAATGAGGGCCGGTTTCCAAGTGCCCCGAATGCGGTCATGTGACCATGGGGAAAGGCAGCAGTTGGAACTTCAAAACTTCATACATAGCTTTTGGGGGAGGGGTCGTCATAACTCTGAATAGTCACTAAACAACTAGTTGTATGTTGAGGACTATCTGTACAAAATAATCTTCCATGGTCCAAGGTACATTTTTGACCTAGCATCTGGGTGTTCACCCTCTTTGGTGTCTTTGAATAGACCAGACAGACTATCTCTGTTGCCATGAACAAAATCTCTGAAAAGAACTGGGTGGATTTTATTCATCCTTGGAAAAGAACAGCCCCATGGTAATTGGCTGGGGAAAACATGTTAATGGAGTAACAACTCCTTGTTAAACTCTGCTGGCTTAGTATTTAGCTTCAACAGAAGAGTTAAACACAAGTGCTTAAAAACTCTTCGTTTGAAACGAGATATCTCTAAAATTCTTTACTTTTGTTTACTCAGAAACAATGTTACTAAGCCAGAACTCGCCTTTAATATAGAAAATATAAATATAGAAAACGTAATAGTTCTTAAGGCATCAGGCTAGAAACTTCTAGTTCCACCATGGCACAAGGCCAGTTGGGTGGCCATTGGCCTGTCAGTTTCTGTCAGCCCTAGGACAAGGAGGCAATGGCAAACCACTTTTGAAAAACCTTGCCAAAGAAAACTGTAGGAATATGTCCAGGCAGTCTAGGAGAATTGAACACAATTGAATAGAAGGAAAAAAAATGCAGAAAATAGAATGATGAATTCATTTATACAGATTGCTATTGTAAAGTTTATATAATATTTAAGTTCTATTAGGTACAATTTTAGATACTCCGTTTGCTATGTCAGTAATACATAAGATTTAGTTTCCATTAAATTAATGTTATTTTGCCTATATTTATACTCGCAAAAACATAATCATAGCAGAACTAATTCGAACTTTTTTTTCTCCCTAAAACAATCACTTTCAATTTGGTTTATTCATCTCATAAATATAAAACTCGGAATATATATACAAGGCATCATGACAAAGATTACCTTTAAATGACAATCTTAGTTTAATAATTGGAAGAACAAAACCAATAAAAAGAACATGTTATTGCTTCAAACACCCCATAAATTTAATATATTGAAAATTAAAGTTGGAGCTTAATGAAGAAAGCAATTTTGTTTCGAACAACCAGCTTGAGCAAAAGGGAAGCCTTGGGAATTTCAGCATTCCATCATGCAGCCATAACAGTTCTAAAACAAAAATAAATGCATCTTCCTTGCCAGATTTGAACCGGAATAGCTTTAATGTTGGGTTGTATTGATCTATATTCAATCTGCCTTGGGCAATGGAAGCAGGATTTTTACGCTGTGGACATGAATGGCTCCCTTGCCTGGAAAAGCTCTCCATTTTTCTTAACGAGAAAGACCAACCTGCATTAATATTATTTTGCATACATTAAATATTTCTCACTTGGAATTAATGGAAAACTGATTGCCACAAATGTGGGGTCCTTGGTGCTGTCTGAGTAGTCACTTCCTTGCAGATAATTCAATATGCATTTACTATATCCATTATTATACATTACCCAACTAGGCAACATCATCAGTGTTACTGATGGTTCAACCGTGAGCTACAAACATTCCCTTTTATTGGAGCTGGAAATGTCCCAATTCATATATCTGGCTAATATATTGTTTAGAAGAAAATGCTGAAATGTGCTACATAATGTAAACTGATTCTGTGCCCAATCATCCTATCAAGGAACTCTACCAACTCAGACAAACAAGCTAACAGTAAGCAAGACAATCATAGAACCACCAAGACCTCATCCACCAACACTGACAGGGCAAGCCACTAGTATACAAAATGAGAGCAAACCCCACTCTCTACTAGCACTGATGATGTCACCTAGTTTGGTAATGAAATGTCTGCAAGAAAACAACTGAGCTCAGTGAGCACCTAGGGCCCTGCAAAATGTAAACTTTTTCCCCATCCTTTGGGTACCTTTAAGTGTGAATCAGTTCCTCAGAGAATGCATTTGATTCTGCAGTATTCTAGGTTCTCTGATTTTTACCATTAAAATAATGAAAAATCATATGAAAGCATAATAGATACAGCTGAATAAGAAATTTTCTGACTGACTCTCAATTGGTCATTATCTTTCAGTCTAACTTCTTTGAAATGAAGATAAAATGGAAATGGATGGGATATTATGGAGTCTTGAATTTCAGATGGATAGCAAAGTGAAAAACAAATAGGAACTTGATCTTGAGTCAAATTTCTCTCACACTTTGTTCAGCACTGGCTTCCTCAATACATGTTTGGAGTTTTATGTCACATAATCCTTGTTGCTGATTAGTGTTAACACAAATCCTTGTACCAGTTTAGAAAGCAGTGAGCAGTTTCCATATAATGAGGACTATAACTACATTTTGGGGGAAATGATGAATCACAGTTCAGGTTTTATTTTGTTTTGTTTTTAAGGGAGAAAGAAGCATCTTTTTTTTTTTTTTTACAAATACAAGGTGAAATATTTCCCTCTCCATCTTCCCTTTAACAGAAAATTGAAAACATATAACTGATAAAACTATGACAGATGGAATATCTAGATTTAAGTTCTACACTGATCCTGTTTCAGCTGAGGGATGAAGTATTTTGAAAGCAAAGCCAACTAGTCTTCTTCATGCTATTCTCACAATGCACACACAATCACACTTACACTCTCGTATATATGGGAGCTCATATATATGAGAGCTAGTGTGCTGTAGTGATTAAGGTGCTGGACTAGGAGCACAAACCCCAGTTCCTAAAATACAGAAGCCAGTCACTAGGCTGGAAAGCCAAAAAGTCTCTATTTAGGAACCCTGGTGGCTCAGTGGTTAGAATGCAGTATTGCAGGTAAACTCTGCCCACAGTCTGGAGTTGAATCCTGAAGGGCTTAAGGTTGACTCAGCCTTCTATCCTTTCGAGGTCAATAAAATGAGGACTCAGATTGTTAGGGGCAATAGGCAGAAAATGCTGTAAAGCATTGTGGGGCAGTATATAAGTCTAAGTGCTATTGCTATTTACCAATCCAGTGTGGTAGATTATGGTCCATAACCTTCAATGAAGCGGCCTTCATCCTGCAGTGGTTTGATTTGGGCTGGTAATAATATTGCAAATTGCTAAATATTTCAGTCTTCTGACCAAAGATGGTAACAAAGCTTAAGGGACTTTCAAATTGCTTTGCAGATGAGTTTTACTTACTGTTCTCGGGCAACTCAATGATGAAATTAATGCAGAATCTACTGTTCTCCTTGGACTTTCAATCTACTTTCCATACTCTGAATTAGGAAACAGCCAGGGCCATTTATATATGTCAAGAGGTATATTAATCAGAAACTCAGCAGCCATCTCTCTGCAGAAAAAGGCCAATCTGAAATCGAAAATGGTACACAAGCTATTTCTGTTCTGATAGCTAGGACTTTGGATATGTTTGAAGGAGTGAGGGTTTTTTTTCACCCCGATTCTGTGTTTAAGGTAATATGTAGAGTATGTTTCCCAGGATCATATCTGACCACATTCATTAGACATATATCAGGCTGAAAGATGGTCATGATCAATATATGAAAATTGTTGGCTGGTTCTATTCATTAATATTTTGGGGATTGTATACATCCACATTTAGAAAAATTAATCAGCGGAACGGCTTGCCTTCAGAGGTTGTGGGTGTTCAATCACTATAGGTTTTTAAGAAGAGATTGGATAAGCATTTTGTCTGAAATTGCATAGGGAAATGAAATGAAATGGCTTCTGCTTAAGCAGACGGTTGTATTAGAAGACCTACAAGGTCCCTTCCAACTCTGTTATTCTGTTATTTACATTTATAACCTAATTATTCCTTGATTTTGCTCCTGGTTCAAAACAATTATTCATTATGCACATTTTTTCCCCGCATCTTGTGACGTAGCAAGCTTTTTCCACCTTTCCTCTCTTTTGCTGTCCCTAATTAGGTGTGTCCCATTTCGACTTTCATGACTTTAAGCATGGATACAGCGCTCACTGCCATCTGCACAAATCCTTTCTTGTATTCCCTTGGCCTTTGATTCTTTTTCTTTCTTTCTTTTTCTGTTTCTTTCCATCACCTACTTACTATCTTCAGAAGTGTAACCAATTTCTGAGAAATATAATCATTAAAAATACTGCAAAAAAATAATAATGGAACTGCTCTACCCCAGGGGTGAAATCCAGCAGGTTCTGACAGGTTCTGGAGAACCGGTAGTGGGAATTTTGAGTAGTTCATTGAACCGGCAAATACCACCTCTGGCTGGCCCCAGAGTGGGGTGAGAATGGAGATTTTGCAATATCCTTCCCCCAGGAGTGGGGAGGGAATGGGGATTTGGCAGTATCCTTCCCCTGCCACACCCACCAAGCCACGCCCACCAAGCCACACCACGCCCACCAAGCCACGCCCACAGAACAGGTAGTTTAAAAAATTTGGATTTCACCACTGCTCTACCCTCTGCCTCTGCCCCTACAGCCTGTGCTTCAGGATTTTTCAGCATTCCCAGTTAGCACGGCCAGTGCTACGAGTCATAATCCCAATGGAAGATATTTGAAGGCATTTGGTTGAGCATGCTATAGAAAATAACACTTTTATGACCACAATGAGAATTCCAGTTTAACACAACATTTCATTTTAGACATCACATAAAGCTAACTATATGCTGGTAGCATTATCAAAGCCAAGTAAGACAAGAGGCTAATTACCAGGAAAATAGAAGTGAGTGAATTTTGCTACTGGGTCAGTTACTAACCTATCTCTTTTATCTACAAAACAGATACTTTTGCTCTTTTTTTTTAAATCTCCTTTAAGAACAACATTTTAGCTGTTCTGCTCCTGGGTTTATGTATATTTTCACCCAATCATACCAAGCTGTAACAGTACAGATAGTCCTTGACATACAACAGTTCATTTAGTGACCGTTCAAAGTTATAATGGCACTGAAAAAAGTGTACTTATGACCATTTTTCACACTTATGACCGTTGCAGAATCCCCATGGTCACGTGATTTACATTCGGATGCTTGACAACTGACTCACATTTATGACGGTTGCAGTGTCCTGGGGTCATGTGATCCCCTTTTGCAACCTTCTGACAAGCAAAGTCAAAGGGGGAAACCAGATTCGCTTAACAACTGTGTTACTAATTTAACAACTGCATTGATTCACTTAACCAATGTGGCGAGAAAAGTCGTAAAATGGAGCAAACTCACTTAACAAATTTCTCACTTGTGGCTCAGTTGTGGTTGTAAGTTGAGGACTACCTGTACTTGATTCAGGAATCAATTTATGGACAAAATAAAAGCTTGCTATATGATTTCCATATCAGATTCCAGTTTGTTTGTTTGTTTGTTTGTTTGTTTGTTTCTGTATATGTATGTGTGTGTAGGTTTCAAAGTAATGAGAAATAAAATAGCTGCAAAAATTGGCTATTTCATAACTAAAAAGCAAGTGATCTTGACTTAAGACATGCAAACTAAAGAAATTTATTTCACGTATGTTTAGTTATTTTAGATGTTGTTTATGTTTGACAGAATCAGGGGTGGGTTCTAACTTACCTCGCCGCCAATTCGCTTCCTCCCGCACTGCGTGACTGCAAAACTCGACTTCTGCGCATGCGCAGAAGCAAAATAAGCAAAAAATAGCAAAAAAAGCCAAAAACAAGATGGCGGCACATGCGCAGTGCCGAAAACTCGGCTTCTGTGCATGCACAGAAGCAAAAACCAGCAACAAATCCCCCCCCAAAAAAATTCCCCCCAAAAAAAATTCCCCAAAAAAAGATGGCGGCGTCCATAGACCCGCACCGACAGAACCGGCTCCATGCCGTCACCACCGGTTTACTACCAGTTCTATAGAACTGGTGCGAACCGGTAGGAACCCACCTCTGGGCAGAATGCTATAAGTGGATCGATTGTGTTTTCCTACGTTGACTATCCTGGAATCATTTACAAAGAAAATGATAATATCTCTTGAAAAAAAGATCGTCTATTGTATAAATAAATACTTTAACTTAGAAATTTGTGATCAGAAGAGACATGCCTTTCCTACCGTAATAATATAAGTCAGAATATCACTTCAGAATTTTTTTTTCCTCTCTTCACGGTTAGACATTCATATACAAAAACAAATATAGCAAGTTGGTGTATTTGTGTGTGTGTGTGTGTGTGTGTGTGTGTGTGTGTGTGTTTTCTTTCCTACATTCCTTAACTGCACTTACAATTAATAGGAAGCAACTGGGATTTTCCATAATGTAAATAATTTTCCTTGTTATGTGTACAATTTAGAGACCATTCACGCTGACATAACCTGATACAAACATAGATGCAACCAATGATGGACTAGTTCCAATTTGCATGATATCAAATAGTTGATGGTGGTCATGAGTTGTACATAATGATGAAAAGTCTAGGACTTCGATAAAGCAGTATTGTCCAGGGAAATATACTGGTAGTCCTTGATCTACAACCATTCATTTGGTGACCATAGGCTACTTCTGCTGCCTGCCGACTGCCTGCAATTTGGCAGTTCAAATCTCACCAGGCTTAAGGTTGACTCAGCCTTCCATCCTTCCAAGGTGGGTAAAATGAGGACCCAGATTGTTAGGGGCAATATGCTGACTCTGTAAACTGCTTAGAGAGGGCTGTAAAGCACTGTAAAGCGGTATATAAGTCTAAGTGTTATTGCTATTGCTACTAACTTAACATCTGTAGTGATTTGTTTGTGGCAAAAAAAAGGTTGTAAAATCGGTCAAAATTCACCTCTCAATTTAGCAATGGAAATTTAGAGCTCAATTCTGTTTGTATGTTGAGGACTACCTGTATCAACGTCCAGTTAAATATAAACATAGTATTCAGATGTCCCAGCTGACCATGTGGCTCTTAACCCCTTAGGTGTTCATGACAATGTGTGAAGGGGATTAAATACCATACCAACCTTCTACCTATTTTCAGAAACTCTCCAACTCTGAAACTGGAATGATCTATTAGAAAACATGTGAGGGTTGAGAACACTTTCTGAAATGAAAAACCAGGAGTTTATGATATGACTAGTTGTCCCTCAATTATTCAGCAAGGATAATCCATGTATTTACAGTACCTTTTCAAACCCCTCATCCCTGATTTTTAAAGACATCTGGCTGTTAAAAGCCGAACAAAATAGGCATAAATAACATATTTTGAATAAAACATCATTCTGTTGGTGCACAAAGTCCTTTTTTTTAATAAATTGTATTTTCATTTAAATGAGCAGATAGAATTTTACATAGTCCTTTGTCCTCCCAGATCTTGGTTTTGTTGTTTTGAGGTTTTGTTTTACTACTTGAATTAGATAGAGGTGAAGAGAAAGGTACTTTTGCTAAAGGAAAAAGAGGGGTTAATGCACTGGAAAAATGCTGGTGTAATGTAGATTGGAAAATGTGTGTTTCCCAAGTGAGCTCTTCGATAAGCTGGCTGCATGCACAGTGAGTGGTGGCAAAAGGCTTTTATGACTCTATCTCTAACTCAGCAATCTCAACGTGCACTTAAATATTAGTTTACAAGCTGCAGGTATTAAGTAAATGCCAGAGGGAAAACAAACAGAGGCAGCATTAAACATGTGGAGCACAAGGCTTGAGATGAAACATCTTCTGACAAACCAGGAGACAAATACTCTGTTTAAAAATCTTTCAAGTTTCACTAAGATTAGAAGGGACTGGAGGAATCCTCACATTCCACATCAATGTGATTAATTAGGATCTGCTAAAATGACATTTTAGCCCATAATTCCAAAATAGAATAAAACTTATGTAAGATGTGACAGCACTCCTGATACAAACTTTTATCTTCTGTCAGGGAAGAGAATAAACAATTTACAATGATATTTGTTGTTTTTCTTGAGCTTGGGTTTTTCTCTAAATTTGTGAGGAAATAGAACAAAGGTTTGTCTCTAAATTTGTGAGGAAAAACATCTAGTTTTATTTCAGAATAACTGCTAATTAGTCAAAAAGGCTTCTAAAATCAGTAGGTGTATAATGAATAAGTCAAGTGATAGACATAAACTGCAACTTGAAAAAGCAGTAAGGTATATGGAAATGCTATCAGTTTTTAAATTGTTTCCCTTACATTTATTCAGCATAAAGAGCCAGCAGAAAGGAAAATGCAGCCCTGAACTGTTGATGGTGGCAGACCAAACTTTGGGTGGTTTTCAGGGTAACTTGAAAAGAAAATTTTAAGAAGGAAAGAAGTTATAAGCTTGTGCTATAGAAAAAAAATAAGTGTGGTTGGAGGAAAGAAACCAGCAGTGACTGACTCAGATTGGATCCTGCAAGATTTAGTGGATCCTGCTAGTGTACATATTTACATATATCCTTGATTACAATAGATCAGGGGTGTCAAACTCACGGCCAGAGGGCCAGATGCATCATGCGCTGGCCACGCCCACCCCCAGTTTAGCAAAGGGGGAAAAACCACGATACATCATGTGACGACAATGTGACGCCACGAGTTTGACACCCCTGCAATGGATTAGATGATAGATAGATAGATAGATAGATAGATAGATAGATAGATAGATAGATAGATAGATAGATAGATAGATAGATAGATAGATAGATAGATAGATAGATAGATAGATAGATAGATAGATAGATATAGATGATAGACAGACAGACAGACAGACAGATGATATGTAGATAGATAATGATATATAGAGTGTGAGCGGTGCAATGGCCAAGTGGTGAAGATGCTCACCTCCCATTCAGAAGGTTGAGAGTTCAATCCTAGGTAGCGGCAGATGTTTCTCTCTCAGGGCACAAAAAGAAAATATCTGCTACAAACTACATATAGGCATCAGGAAGGGCATCTGGCTGATAAACGCTCAGCTCCATTCAGTCGCTCCAACTCTACCCTGAATTAAGGGATAACAGGGTCATAAAAAGAAATATATACATATAGATCTAGAAATATTGTACAGTTGCAAGAAAAAGTATGTGAACCCCTTGGGATTACGTGGAGTTTTGCATGAATTGGTCATAAAATGTGCTCTGAACATCATCTAAGTCACAACAATAGAAAAACACAGTCTGCTTAAAATAATACTACACAAACATTAGATGTTGCCATGGTTTAATTGAACATAACATGTAAACATTCACAGTGCAGGGAGGAAAAAGTATGTGAACCTTTGGACTTAATAACTGGTTGACCCTCCTTTGGCAGCAATAACCTCAACCAAACGTTTCCTGTAGTTGC
>QLTV01003489.1:82542-123218 GCA_003457575.1 Thermophis baileyi
GATAGATAGATAGATAGATAGATAGATAGATAGATAGATAGATAGATAGATAGATCGATCTGCACTGGCAAGTTGGAGGTTTTTTGTGTGATTAGATTAGGTCAGAAATTAATTTAATGGTCATCATAAGATTAAGTAATTTTTTAACAAAAGCAAGGTTTTAGAATTTTTAGGATGAAACAGGATGTCTGTGAAGTCCAAACTCAGGAGTGTGTGACCTGGGCAGAGAACTTTCTTAAACACTATTGATGTGCCAGGGAGTTATTGACAATAGATAAGATCCTTCTGGAGACAAACGACTAATTAGTAAAGAAAATTTATAGATTCTTATTGGATTGCAAAATGGAGGAAGAACAGGTTAAGGAAACAATGGTGGCATGGGCAATAAATTTTGGATACAATATACAACTGGAAAAATGGCAAGAATTATGGGAAAGAAATAGGAAAATAACATTGGCTATACCGTACAAAGAGAACTTATATAAAATGTTCTATAGGTGGCATCTCCCGCCAGCGAGATTGGCAAAAATGTTCAGAAATTTATCACCCAAATGTTGGAAATGTAACTATGAATCAGGCACATATTATCATATGTGGTGGTCATGTAGAAAAGCAAAGGAATATTGGCAAAAAATTCAAGTATGGCTGGTAGAGTTAATTGGACAGAAAATAGAATTTAAACCAGAACTATTTTTATTGGGAATTTTAGATGAGAAATATAGCAAAGGGATAACCTACTTAATAATACATATGGAAAAACAAGGAAATCCCACCTGAAGAAGAAGTGATTAAGAAAATTTTGACCTGTGCGGAGATGGATAGATTGACTTTGGAATTGAAAAATAAGGGAGAGACAGAATATTAAGAGATATGGAATAAATTTTATTAATGGTTGGGACGGAAAAGAGGGACCTAAAATATGAAACGACTAAGAGTTATAAAATGGAGAATTAAAGAGATGTATGCATGTAACTACAAGAAATTGAGAGTGGATAAGATAAGTATGATGTTTGTATATATGTAAATACTGAATAGACTTAATGTATATAAGTAGTAGGATATATATTAAGTTACAAGAGCCGAGGTGGCGCAGTGGTTAGAGTGCAGCACTGCAGGCTACTTCAGCTGACTGCTAGCTGCAGTTCGGCAGTTCAAGTCTCACCAGGCTCAAGGTTGACTCAGCCTTCCATCCTTCCGAGGTGGGTAAAATGAGGACCCAGATTGTTGGGGGTAATATGCTGACTCTGTGAACCGCTTAGAGAGGGCTGTAAAGCACTATAAAGCGGTATATAAATCTAAGTGCTGTTGCTATTTAGTATGTATGGCAAAGATAACGCCAGGACGGCTACACTGTGTTCAATGTTTTTAATGTGTGTTTAATAAAATTTTAAAAAATGGGGGGGGGGGGGAAGATGGGCCAGAAGAATAGNCTGTTGTTATTGTTTTGAGTGTGTTTTTAAGAAAATTTTAAAAAAGGGGGGGGGGGGGGAAGATGTGCCAGAAGAATAGAAGCAGAACATATATTGGCAAAGTCATGTTTGCTTGGAAGACAATTCAGCTGTTGACAGATTTCTGGCATCATTCCACAAATCAATTCTTAGAGCCTTGATATACTGCAAAAATGGAATATATAATTCTCAACATGAAGATTTGCCTAAGACCAAAATGCCCTATCTTTACTTACCTACTGTTGGAACTATTATATAATTGTGTAAATGTAAATTATAATAAATCCCATAGTCCCTTGATGGTGAACCTATGGCACGCGTGCCGGAAGTGGCATGCAGAACCATCTTTCTGGACATGAGGAGCCATCGCCCGTTGCTCTTCCAGATTCCGGCGCATCGGCCAGCTAGCCTTCACACACGCGGGAGTGCCGAAAACCAAAATAGCAGCCGCCCAGTGCGCATGCACATGCCGGAAAGGTGATCTTCCGGTTTCTGTTGTGCATGTGCATGCAAAGACCAGCTGGCCACTGCGCATGCATGCGCCAGAAACCGGAAGATCATGTTCCCGACACACACATATGCACCGGGTGGCTGCTCTTTTGGTTTCTGGTGTTCCTGCATGTGTGAAGACCAGGTGACCGGTGCACCGGAACCCAGAAGAGCAAGGGGAGCAGAGCTGCCAACCAGGACGGGTGGGCCAGGGCTTCCCTCCCTCCCCGCCTGAGCAGGCTTCTTGCGCAGCCCCAGCCCTCCAGCCCGTGGCACTGATGCACATACACAATCCAGAGCACCTGGTCAGCTTGGGCACACGGGGCAGTGGGGCATGGTTTGCTGGCTGGGCGGCTGGCTGCCCCGCCCACTGCTCCTGCCGCTGCGAGGGAGTGGCGGCGGTTCTCGCACTGCCACTTCCAGCCAGGATGCTGGAGCAGCCAGGCGGAAAAGGAGGAGGAGCCGCCATCGGGGAGGCGAGCTGTCCCAGGAGGGCTGTAGGAGAGTGCAGCTCCTCATGCATGGAGACGCCGCCGAAGGGTAAGGAAGCAGCTAGGAAGGGGGGTGCTGCACTGGCTTGTTCTCAGTGGCAGGCTGGGAGGGGATGCTTCATCTTGGGGTGAAGCTCTCCCACCTGCTGGCTCCCCCAACCCGAGCTCAGGGAATGCCAACGCCCCTTACCTCTGAGGCCAGGAAGGGGCTCTGGCTTTCCAGCAGAGGGTGGCGGCATTCCCACCCAACTTTCTCTCCCTGTCCAGGGCTGCGGAACCAGGTCATCGTTGGGAATGTCCCGCCACCCTGATGGGGACCAGGGGAGTGGGCAGGGGGCGGGCAGGTAGGCGTGAGGACCCCCAAAAGGCCAGGCAGAGCAGGTGCATGCGCACCAGACAGGTAGTCTTCATGCATGCATGCGCGCCAGAAACCGGAAGAGCAGGTGTCCAGCGCACATGCACATGCCTGAAACCAGAAGATCATCTGCTTTGCCAGTTTCCAGCGTGCGCATGCACCTGCACGCTCCCGTTTTGGCACTCGGTGCCAAAAATGTTCGCCAACACTTATTTATTTATTTATTTATTTATTAAATTTGTATGCCGCCCAACTCCCAAGGGACTCTGGGCGGCTCACAACAATATAAAAAACCGTAAAAAAAAAAAAAAAAAAAACCAAAAAAAAAGGGTAATAAAAATATCAGGAGGTAACTGGTTCCAGAGGGCTGGGGCAGCCACAGAGAAGGCCCTCCCCTGTGGGCCCGCCAGCCGGCACTGTTTAGATGACGGGCCCTGGAGGAGCCCAACCCTGTGGGATCTTACCGGTCGCTGGGAGCTATGTGGCAGAAGGCGGTCTCGAAGATAACCTGGCCCTGAGCCATATAGGGCTTTAAAGGTAATAACCAACACCTTGAATTGTGGACTTCCATAGTCCCTATCTTTGATGAGCCTAGCTCCTACGAATGCTATAAAACATTTAGAATTTGTAATTTTAATACATATGAAGTATCTTTCTAGACACACAGTGGAATAATTATTTTATGTAACATGTTAAAAAAATAGGTGGAAATATAGATACAGTAGTTTGAGTGATATACAAAACTGTGTAAAAATTTATGCCATTGAAATTCATTAAAAAAAATTCCCAATAGATTCAAATTTTACCATCAAAATTTCTTATATGGATTTCTGTACAGGAGGATTGAAAAAGTTCAAGCATTTATTTTTGATCAGCAAAGATTTTTGTTAGTTTTAACTTCAGGTCTCTCTCTTCAACTGCTACTTTATATTCACTATATACAGAATATAATTTTGAGCTATGACCAATATTTCCATATTCATAGTTTTTCTTGATAAAGATCAAGGCAAATTCAAAATATTGCCACTTGTTAGATTCCATTACCACTGTTATGGTAAAATGAACACATATCACTAATAAGATTTAAGACTATTGGGCACTTGAAGTTCTATCAAGCCGTAACAAAAACATATCTACAGCGCTCACTTGAAAATATTGTTTTACATCTGATCCTTTTGGACTTACTCTATAGTAATAACAGAATAACAGAGTTTGAAGGGATCTTGGAGGTCTTCTAGTCCAACCTCCTGCTCAGGCAGGAAGCCCTATACCATTTCAGACAGATGGTTGTCCAATCTCTTCTTATATTTTTAAATAAATCCAATATGTTTTTAATTCAAGTAAACCATTTTGATTTTCAATATTCTCAGATTCTTAGATAGGTATCTATTGGAATGCACCTTAAGGACATTGTGATTAAATAAGATTCATCTCATCACAGACTAGGTCATCTTTTAAAACAGTTTTTGAGTTGGTATTTTATTGTATCTCCTCAGGTTCAGCTGTCGCATTTTGTTCAAAACTTGTCAGGTTTTCTGGTACCTTGCCTTTCATCATGAATATTTATACTTTTCTCACTTTCCTCACCCAATTCTCTGTTCTTCACATATTTATACATCAGTTTTGAGAAAAATAATCTGTGTTCTTTCCAAAGAAGCATTACAGTGTTTCAACAACAACAACAATAAAAAAAACAAGTACAATACCTTGACATAATTTTGATGTTGGTAAGGTACATTGCCCACCTGAATTACTGGTTTCATGGATGTCCATGAAACCAATGCAAAATAATATAATAATAAACAAATAAACTAAATAAATTCTATATAGAAATGTTTAGAAAGTTTTGTAATAGAAGCAGAAACAATTTGGGCCTCAGTTTTGACTCAGTTTTTAGATGAAAAGGGTAGTATTTATTCCATTATCCCCCAATAATGAACAAAAACCATTGGTTGGAGACGTTCTTAAACTTGAGTTCTACCTCTAATGTACACACACACACACACACACACACACAGAGAGAGAGAGAGAGAGAGAGAGAGAGAGAGAGAGAGAGAGAGAGAGAGAGAGAGAGAGAGAGAGACACACGAGAGAGAGAGAGAGAGAGAGAGAGAGAGAGAGAGAGAGAGAGAGAGAGAGAGGCAGACACATCCAAAAGCTATCAAACACACAGCCGATAGTTGTGAAATGGACAAATTAAACACCAGTCAATTTTTCAAAGCTGTTTACTAAAATCCACATGCTTTGTACACAGATGGTTTTTATCTAGGTCTACAAATTTTTATAAAGCAATATAAGACCAAAAAAAATCCATTTTGATGGTATGATGTATCTGGCAAACACAAACTGTACAGAGCCCCCAATTAAAAAATGACAAGCTTTTGAAACCCTTAATCCCACAGATGTAATGTGACAGTCCCAAAGAGTATAGCATAAATGATATGTTGCCATCATCTGTTGCTATTTAAGGTTAGTCTAGGTTTGCTTTTGTTCTTTAAAGATTAGAAAGCCAAGAATGTTAAGTAGTTGACTAGCATGGAAAGTGTGGAAATTAAAACTAAAATAATTCGGGAACTTAAATATGTATTCTTGAACTCTACTGCCTTTCCTATTTTCTTACTCAGTACAATCTATATTTGGTAGTGACCTAAATGTACCTCCAATTATTTCCCCTCCTCCCAAAAAATTGTCTATTAAAGAAAGAACAAGCAAAAAAGATTAGTTTTTGATCTAGGTGTGGACAACAGTTACTCTCTTTTAAATGATCCTTAATTTAGACTCAAGTGTTTAATTTCAACTTTCTGAGAACAGAAGCTCTGCATTCTCGGCAGGTATTCGAGATGTTCAGCCTGATTAATTGGGCAGGCTGGATTTCTTGCAATTTGAGCCCACTTGAAAGGGGAAGTGAGAAATGAATTGTGCCAAATGCTTTTGCTCTATTTTTATTAATCGAACAGATTAGAGAGATCAGGCAAACAATCTTCTAATTTATAAGAGTCAATCTCCTATCTTGTCAAACGAGAGTTGTTATTATTGAACTTAAACTGCTGAACTGTGATAGACCAAAGGCCACCTTTGGCACAGCAGAATGGCACTTGGAAGGGTTGCATCTTAACCACATGCTAATCGGTTCTCAGCAGGCTGATAAGTTATTGATTATCTCAGCTTGTGTAATACATATGAAGGCAAGTCAGCCTAGTTAACTGGAATAGAAGGGCTTCCTTCTTGCTACCTGAATCAAAAGCACATGCTTATCACTCCGTTTATTATGGACCAGGTTACGCACAAAGAACTTTGACTTCGGATGGATGGATTATATATCCATCCATCCACATATATATATATGTTTGGGTATACCAGGTGATTCGACAGAAAAAACATATAATCCCTCCCCTGGTTCAGCTGAAACAGGGAAAAGAACTTGTGGCTTAGAAGGTAAAGCAACTGCCTGACAAGGCAAACAGCCCAAGTTCGAATCCCAGAAGGGTATGGCTAGCTGATGAGAGCTAAATAGCTTGAAATAGATCTATACTAGTCTCCTTTTATTTCTTTATCAGTAAAAATGTTATATATAGAAAAAACTCAACATTACACCCTGCCCTAGGAGGAAGAAAAAGAATCCAACTCCTATTGTATCTACCAGGTTTAATCTAAAGAGTCATTGGAGTGCCAGATGGAAAAAAAAGCCTTTCAAAACACTTATTTGTATACTCTTTTATACTAATGTGTGTGTTGAATCATCTTTTATTTTATATGCTGCTCATCTTTAGCTAGACAGGAATGGAATGGAAGAGGAGACAAAGAATATACCTGATCACTAAGGCCAAGTGAAAACATCTTCATATTACAGCTGCCTAATATACCAAGTATGCTTTATTTTTTATTGTGAGCAGAATTTATACATACTTATAAAAAAAAATTGAAACGTTTCTCTTGTCTGACTTCCTCTTCAAAGAATTCTTTGGGGGAAAAATAGACCCATGAAACTAGCATTCTTTATATACAGAATTCAGAGATCAAGTAATAAGAAGTATAATCAACTCTTTCATGCATTACATGGAATTTGTCCATGTAGAGAAAAGCAATACAGTGTTTAGTCCTCAAAGTCTAAATTGAGGTCTTCTCAATTAATTCTCCTTGTTGACGACCAATATTAGACAAGCAGTGTTTTTCTGCCATGAACAGGAGAGCAAAAAGGGATGTATTTTGGCACATTGTTTCATTTGTTTTCTGAGAAAGACCTCATGTTGAAATAGTTGACATGATCTGGATGAACAGAAAATTGAAACATCTAGAACAGTGGTTCCCAACCTTTTTTTGGCCATGCCCCACCTAAGCATCTCTAAAATCCTGATGCGCCCCCCCCCCCGACCTCCACTTCCTTCTATTCAAAACAATAACAAATCCTGATCCCCCCCCCCCCCGTGAAATATAATTCTTACTATTCAAAAAGTGAACTCCTACTCACGCGGAGGAAGCCTAAAAGGCCATTTACTTGGTTTAAACAAGGTTCCAATTGCCCCCATTAAAAATCAAATTGCCCCCCTGTGGGGCGTGAGCCCCACATTGGGAACCACTGATCTAGAAGAATCTATTGCTCAATAGCTTTCTTCCAACCTAGGGGGTATTTCTATCAGGCTAATTTCAATACACAGAAATTCTCCTTGAAATATTTATATTAAATATAAATACTTATATGAACTGTTTATAAGCATTGATCTCATCAGTTGTGCTTTTGTTCAGTACAGTGATGGGTTCTAGATCCCATCGCTACCGGTTCTGCATGCGCAGAAGCGTCTGGGGTGGGTGGGTGGAGCCTCCCCCCGCCGCTACCGGTTTGTAGAACCGGACCGGACCGGTAACAACCCACCGCTGGTTCAGTAGCTCTGCCCATTTTCATTCAGACTAGTAAATTGCCAAGAATAAAACAGTTTGCACTGAAATGAAAGCATATTCTGAAGATTTATGCAGTTTTCCAAGACATTTTCTATAACAAGTTGTTTGGAGTTCATGTTTCCCTAACGTATAAATTGTTGTGCACTCATTTAGGTACATACTTTGTGCACACTGTTTTGAATTACAGACTGCATCGTGAAGTCTGGAAAAATATGGATTTGTGGAAATGTGAATTGAGTAAACACACATTGAAATGCAAACATCCTTTGTCTCTAGATATCCTGCAGCTTTGGGGCCCAGTTTAAAAAAGATAGTACTTTTATGTATTCAGTAAGAAATGCATAAGAACAAGATGGTACCCTTGTTTTCTCCTATCCAAAAATAAATTCACAATATACAACTGGTATTATGTGTAATATTGGCACAAGGCCAGAAGATGCTACATTTTGTACCAGACAAAATAAATATACCCTTCCCTTTGTTTTAGTTATCATTAAAGCCATCATTAAATTCCAGAGAAAAGCGTATGGAGAATACAGGTAGTCCTCAACATACAACAGTTCAGTTAGTGACTGTTCAAAGTTACAACGGCATTGATAGAAGTGACTTATGACCGTTTTTCACACTTACGACCGTTGCAGCATCCCCATGGTCACGTGATCAAAATTCAGATGCTTGGCAACTGGTTCATATTTACGACAGTTGCAGTGTCCTGGGGTAACGTTTTGTGACCTTTTTGTGACCTTCTGACAAGCAAAGACAATGAGGAAGCCTGCTTCACTTAACAACCGTGTTGCTGTCTTAACAGTCACAGTGATTCACTTAACAATTGCAGCAAGAAAGGTTGTAAAATGGGGCAAGTTTCACTTGACAAATGTCTCACTTAGCAACAGAAATTTTGGGCTCAATTGGTGGTCGTAAGTCGAGGACTACCTGTAAAGCAAAAGGAAGTTGAAGCTGCAAAATTCAATCAAAATCTCCACTACTTTTCCAGACCCAAATCTATTCCTAAGCTGCCTCTGAGTATCCCAAACCCATGCAAACCTCTCTGTGTGTGAGATCGTGATCAGGAATTTCAAGCGGTGATATCCCTCTATTTAGATCCCTATTAATGCAATTACAAATGCTCAAATAACAAGAGCATAGATCCTCTCCCAAAGTGTAGGCATATTTATGCAAACATAAACATGATTATTTTCAAAATGCTCAGATCCCTGCAAACATAGGACAAGGATCCAATGTTGTCTTCCACATATATAAAGGATTTAAAATTTTGAATATCAGTGCTGTCAAATGCTTCCAGGGTCCTTCCAGTTGTAACCTTCCTATGCCATTCTAAAGTCCCTTATTACTTCAGGCTTTTGGGATGTGCAAGCTAAACTTCTTGGGAGAAGAAGCTAAGAAGATCACATAGCACAAAAGAGTTTCTGCTCTCAATGCAATCACATATATGTTCAAAGGAACAGCTTCAGAAGAAAAGGAAAAAAAAACTTTCCACCCACACAAAATTCAGATGGAAACTTCATTTAGCTAATTCCAATCCTATTACTATGAACAAATGATATGAACATGGAGGAGTACATGGCCCAAGCAAAACTGTAAGATTTTGACCTTAAAAAGATTACTGTAGTCCATAAAGATACTATATAAAAATAGAGTATATAATATAGTTTGGTACAGGGGTTAAGGCATCAGGATGGACCATGAATTCTAGTTCCACCTTAGGCATGAAGTCAATTGTATGATCTTGGACCAGTCATTTTCTCTCAGTCCTGCAAATCACTTCCCAAAAACCTTGCAAATGCACACAAACCCCTTAATATAACCCTGATTTGCGACAAAGGTTTATGGTCCTGTTCCAGCAATTAAACTTTGATATTTTATTACCCTGTTGCTTTGGTTATAGCCAGGTTTTTGTTGTGGGAAGCCACCCCCCCTCCCAGAAGAATGAAATATTTTGAGGAATATTTAAAAAAGGCAGGTTAAAATATTTCCCCTAAAAGAGAAATAAAAAATCTTAAGGGAGACAGAAACTCAGAGCCCCAGCTTCCTCCCCCCAGCAGATATTTTGTGCCCATTGAGAAAGATTGGGCCAGTCTATCTACAAAACAAAAGACCTTCAGCTCCAGGATGATGGGACATGACCCTTCAGGACATAATAGGATTAACCCACTACCATTTAGCAGCAGAGCTCACTACATTGCACAATCTCCTAAGGACATTGCATCATCCTCCAAACCTCAACCAAACTTAGCTCAGACAAACACCTAGGATTTGTACTTTGCCTATAGAGCCACCTATGACCCCTACATAACCCCTACATGGCCCCCTGGGAGTCTGACAAGAGCCAATAGAATACATATTCTTGCACAGGAACAGGAAGTTCAAGTGCAAAGCCCAAAGAAGGTATAAAAACCCCTCACTCTCAACTCCATGTGGTCAGCTACGCACACTCACACGTGCTTGGTGATTCTGCTTCATCAATAAATGGACCATCTTTCCATCAATAAATGGACCCTCTTTCCAGCTTCCATTTTGTCTCCAGTGCCTTTCTCCCGGCTTGGAACTGAACCAGATGGATATTTCGCCAACATTGTCATTGTACAGAAAATTCAACAACATATTTTTAAAATTGTATAATAATCACCCATCTCAGATTCTTCACATGCCATGAAATCTTGCATGCCAATAGTCTGTTAGGATTCAAGCTCCTTACCATAGCAGTAATACTTTCTCTATACAACTTATATACCTTTTCCTTCATTCCAGCACCATGACCAAAGAATAAGAAGGCCTGTTCCTCAAATAAGCATGGTTTTTACAGAACAGATCACTTTTTTCTCAAGGAAAAATCATTGATCTACAGAATCTTGAAAAGGCAATATAGATGGCTTGACCTTCAGCTATAAGTGAAGGGTCTCTCTTTTGCCCTAGATCTTTCTAACAAAGGCTTGATTTAATAGGAGAATGTTAATCACTCATTTGATTGCCTAAAAATGCCACCTACTTTATTCCACCATATCCAGTTTTGTTCCCAAAGTAAGAGCATTCCATACATGTTTTGGCACTTCAGACTATTATTTTGGTTTCTATGAAATGGGAGGTAATCTTATTTATATCTGGTTAATATCAACTTTACGAACTGACCTATCTTAACTGGGGCAAACCCACAGCCTTCATTAAAAACCAAAAGAATCTTAGAAATCTATGGTATGATTCTCAGGGATGGAGAAATTATGTTCACCCTTGACACTTGTAGAGATTTGTGTGATCTTTCATGTTCAACTTAATATTCAGCTTTAAAATTTTCTCCTGTAAAAGAAGCTTCTGTTTTTCTACCTCATTTTCAGGTTACTTCAGAATGTTAGATATTTGAGGTTATTTTGTTGTTCCAAGTCAGCGGAAGGGGAGGGGGTGCTTTTACACATCACTGTATAATTCAGAACCTTCCTGAGTGCCCTTGCTTTCTACTTTGAAGAAGCCTCATGGGAGAATTTCTCTTATAAATGATTTCCTTGGGATTTAATTGAAGTGAGGGTAGATAGAGAGCAGTGGTGAAATCCATTTTTTTTTTACTACCGGTTCTGTGGGCGTGGCTTGGTGGGTGTGGTGTGGCTTGGTGGACGTGGCTTGGTGGGCATGGTAGGGGAAGGATACTGCAAAATCCCCATTCCCACCCCACTGTGGGGCCAGCCAGAGGTGGTATTTGCCTGTTCTCCGAACTACTCAAAATTTCCGCTACCGGTTCTCCAGAACCTTCTGGAATTCACCCCTGCTAGAGAGGTTCCAGGCCATTAGAGAATAGGATTATATAATGAAAGAAAGGAAACTCATCTGCACACAGTTGCTTTAGTTACCACAAATCTTAGATAAATACAAAATACCAGTAGCCATTGATAAATTGTTAGTGGGTTTTTTAAAAAACAAAAAACAAAAACAAAACAAAGAGAATATATTTTCAATCATTTTGAAGAATAAGAAAGCAAAGCAAAAGAAAATTCAACAAACAAGTCGATTAACCTGGCAGCACAAAGAATAGCAAAGCAAAGACCTTATTCCCACCTTGTCTTCAGTGGTAAAGTTAGATGTAAATACCCCCATATTTGTTCATCCTGATTTATACAGGTAGTCCTCAACTTACAACAGTTCATTTAGTGACCGTTCAAAGTTACAAGGGAATTGAAAAAAGGGACTTATGACCATTTTTCACTCTTATGACCGTTATAGCATCCCCATAGTCACATGATCAAAATTCAAATGCTTGGCAATTGGTTTATGATGGTGGCAGTGTTCCAGGGTTATGTGATCACTTTTTGCAACCTTCTGACAACCAAAGTTAATGGGGAAGCCAGATTCATTTAACAACCGTGTTACTAACTTAATGACTGCAATGATTCACTTAACAACTGTGGCAAGAAAGGTCGTAAAATGGGGCAAAACTCACTTAACAAATGTCTCACTTAGCAACATAAATTTTGGGCTCGATTGTGGATGTAAGTCGAGGACTACCTGTAATTCTATCTTCAGGCAAAAGTCCTAAACACTAGTGTCTGTATATACTGCATAGCCCAAATGCAAATTATTCTTACGTTGTTTTCAGCACCGGTTTAAATAGACACATGTGGAGGAGGAAGCTGGGACATTTTCTGTGTTTTTTTTAAAAATACTGTTATTTTTAACTTTGTTTTTCATTAGTCCTAAATGGGAAGAATAATACACCTACACCGGTTTCATAACTTATTGTATGTCCCTCTTCATTTATTCCAACGCCATGACCAAAAAATAAAAAGGCTTATTTCTCAAAATGAAAACATTTACCTAATAGAAGGGACCTTAGAGCTTTTAGGAATGGCCTTAATCCCTCCTAAAATCTGAAAAAGGCTATTCTAAAAAAAAAATCAGCAAACCCAATGTGAAGACCTTAAATGAGATGATGAGGAAGGAATAACTTACTATTCTGTAGGTAAGCATGAAGATAGGCTCTAGTGTTAAGTGGAATAGGGGCAGCAGTTCAAAGAAGGTGCAAGTGAAAGGACATAGAGCAGGGGTGTCAAACTTGGCAGCCCGCGGGCTGGATGCGTCATGCACAGGCCACACACACCTCAGTTCCGCGAAAGGGAAAAATGACATGATATGTCACATGATGGCAACGTGATGCCGCAAGTTTGACACCTGTGACATAGAGCAAGTGTAAGATGTTTGAGAGAAATGTTATGCATCAATTGACTGGCTACGTCTCTTAATTAACCTGCTGTCTTCAGATGAGATAGAAAGCAGTGGCCCATCACCAGAATTTCATTAGGATTCAGTTGCCCATGTGTACTTCAGATGGGGAAGGGCTCCATCATATCCATCACAGGGGTGGGTTCTAACTTACCTCGCTGCCAGTTCACTTCCTCCCATGCCGCATGGCTGCGCACACATTGGGTGGGCACGCGGGCATGCAGGCGCATGCGCAGTGCTGAAAATTCCAAAAAAAATTCCCCCCCCAAAAAAGCCAAAAACAAGATGGCGGCGCATGCGCAGTGCCGGAGACTCGGCTTATGCACATGCGCAGAAGAAAAAAAGTAAAAAATTCAAAAAAAAATTCCAAACAAAATAAAAAATATATATAAAAAAAGATGGCGGCGTCCACGGACCAGCACCGACAGAACCGGCTCCGTGACGTCACCAGCGGTTTGCTACCGGTTCTATAGAACCGGTGTGAACCGGGAGGAACCCATCTCTGATCCATCACTACAATATTTCAATATTTCCTGTCTGCGTAGTGTCACTTTTTTCTCTTTTCTCGCAATTCTAGCCTTAAAGAGATGAGAAATCTCCATCAAGGTAGCTTGTGTTTCTCCATGAAATCTCTGCCTTTGGAACCCCATGGATAGCATCCTGCCTTGTGTAGACAGACTCTCTCTTGAAAAAAAGAAATGAATTCAGTAGCTTGACCTTCATGGTAGACTAACATGGCCTTCAGTTTGCCCGCACCTTATTCTATACTTGTTCTTCATATAAACCTGATTATTGGGAAGGGGAGAGAAGAAGAGAGTTCACTGGCAAGCCTCACAATAGGATAAAAACAGCAGTATATATAGTACATGGAAAGACACAACAGAAGCTTATGAAGTTTACTGTATGTTGACACAGTGAGTTAAGTGAATATAAGAGTGTAATGCTTGCTAGCCAGGTGAGAGAAGAAGTGACCCTGAGGAGTAACCTGTACATGTTTTAGGGGAATTTGTATCTTGGGTCAACTGCTTTACCAAAGCAATGACTGTTCTCAACTGGAGTTTCAGACAGACTAATGACAGAGTAAAATCCTTTCCTTGTACTTTGAACAGTAGTAGAGTTAAAAACAAAAAAGAAAGAAAGCAATTCCCTACAAATTAGGTGCAATGAAGATTTACTAATGTACTCTAGCACCGATTCTTTTAAATGGATTATAGCAATCAATTGAGATAATGAGTGTATATTAAATAATGCTTCGCAATATTCATTTTGGTCCTTCTTTGTTCAGGATAGTGCTCTGAAGCTGATTATTTTGCCTGCCTCAATTGGCAGAAGAAAGAAATGGAGGTCACTTCAAATTGCCAAAGTGCAAAAGGTAAGCACTGCTTTAGATCTGCTTGTTGAAAAAGAGCAATTCTTGAAAGTGTCTGTCTCTTTAAACTCTCAACAAAGGGTTTCTGAAGCATCAATGTGACACATCAGATGGGTCAAAACATAAACAAGTACCACATGTAAAGGTAAATAACATTGCAGAAGAAAAATTAAATATCGGGCAAGTTTCTAACATATGCCTCAGGCCACCTCACTACTTTTATAATACATACTTTTATAATACATCTCTGTTACATTATATTTCAATAATTAAAGTGAGCTGGGTTAAATTTGCCCTGCAGGAAAAGAGCATAAAGTTAATCTGTTTGATAGTGCAATATTCTGTAAATCTGTAGACACATTGACACAGCACTTTTTCAAGGTTGATTTCAGACGGTTTGAGTCTTTTAGCCTTATATAGAAAAATCTATATTCTGATTGATTCTTTGGCAAGCAAAATTACTTGTAATAATCTTTGAGGATGCTTTTTGAACCTTTATTTTTATTTATCTATGGAATCATTCATAGCCTTGTCGTTTAATCTTAACAAGGGCTTCCAAGGTGTCTAAAAACTAATGTGTTACAAGGTAAGAACATTATTTCAGTTCTTAAAATCCCTCTTCTGTTTTACTCATTGTGCTTCTTATACAAATGTACTGACATCACAGTAACTTCCTCATCTTCATTACCTTCCTTTCAGGATTTCTCTTTTTTATTTCAAGAGGTACAGATTATAATTCCTTAATTAAATAGCGGCTCATTGGGGGGAGGGGGAAAACCTGCACTTTTCCTAACAGATTTATAATATAAATTCCACACAGATTTATAATATAAATATAACATAAGCGCACCAATGTGCCTACCATCCCTGTCCTAATGTCCCCATGTATTCGTAACCATATCATGTATTCATAACCATGTTTATACATTCATGTATTCACAATCATGTTTATACTTTCTATGTAATCTTATATATGCTTGACAAAATAATAATAATAATTATATTATTATTATTATTATTATTATTATTATTATTATTATTATTATTATTATTATTATTATTATTATTATTATGCTAAATCGATTTCATCAGGCGACGGGCGTGTCCCTGAAATATTATTATTATTATTATTATTATTATTATTATTATTATTATTATTACGGTATTATTATTTTGCATATTTTTATTTTGGCGCTTTCATGAGACATCAGAAAATGTACAGTTCTCATTTAAGTATTCTTGAGCTCAATGCAGATCTTCACATGTGCACTTCAGCAATGATCTCTGTCATCTCTACATTATTTTAACACCTCCGCAGTCCTATAGCTGATACTATGGATGTCTACAGAAGATCGTAGCACTAGTAAAAACCATTTTTAAAGGAACTGATAACCAAACATGTCAATGCTACATACTAGGGACTGAATACCAGGGACTATTTGGGAGCAATTCTCTTGGTTGCTTCCACATTTATGGATATGCTCATTCACTGAACCTGTAATAGGGTCAATCATGGCACCCAATTCATTTTGTATTGAAAGCCCTGGGAAGCTTAAACCCACTCCACCCATCTCCTTCTTAGATTTCACAAGATTCCCAAACTCAGCATGAGGTGGTTCCTGAGGTAAAAGGTAAAACAAAAGGAAGGGAACCAAGTCAGATTTACCTCTCGAGGGTCATCGCTCTGTCTCCAGTATTAAAGGGGAAAGTCTAAGTAACACTAAGAAAAGCCATAAAATTGTATCTAAAAGTGTTGTGGAAAAATATTGAATCAGCTTATTCACTAAGCAAATTAACTTTACTTATTACTCCATTTTCATCATCAAGATTCATTCCTTTGCCCACTCTAATTGAATGCCATAAACAAAAACAAGCCTATGCCTACACCAGAGGTGGGTTCCTCCCGGTTCGGACCAGTTCGCCTGAACTGGTAGTGACTTGCTGGTGACATCACGGTGACATCACGGAACCGGTTCTGTCGGTGCCGGTCTGTGGGCACCGCCATCTTTTTTTTGGATTTTTTGGGGGGGGGATTTTGATTTTTTTTTTTTTTTTTTATTATTTTTTTTTTCTGTTATGATGCTGGTGGTGTGTGTGGTGGTGTTTTTTTTTTTTGAATTTTTTCCAGGTTTTTTTTCTTCTGCGCATGTGCAGAAGTCGAGTTTCCGGCACTGCACATGCGTCGCCATCTTGTTTTCTTTCTTTTTTCTTTTTTTTGGATTTTTTTCTTTTTTTTTCTCTTCTGCACATGCGCAGAAGCTGAGTTTCCAGCACTGCGCATGTGTCGCCATCTTGTTTTCGGCTTTTTTGGGGGGAATTTTTTTTTATTTTTTTGCACTGCGCATGCGCGCACGCGACCATGCAGTGCGGCCACGCGGCACGTGCGTCGCCATCTTGTTTTCAGTTTTTTTGGGGGGGATTTTTTGGATTTTTCGGCACTGCGCATGCGCCCATGAGGCGTGCCCACGCGGCGTGGGAGGAAGTGAACCGGCATCAAGGTAAGTTAGAACCCACCCCTGTGCTACACCTGACTAGCAGCAGGTTAGTTTAGGGATATGCTGCATGGCTTTGAAAATTGAGAGATGGCGGAACCCATGGGATTAGCGGATCCCACAACAGAGTGCCATTCACACGACTCAGGATGAGGCCTTTTTTTCCCCAGGTCACTCACCCTTTGGAACATCCTCCCCTGAGATCAGACTTGTCCCAAACTTGCTGACCTGCCCCAAGGCATTAAAAACTTGACATCAAGCTTGTGGCTCTTTGGGTGAGCCTGCTTTAGCTGATTTCTTTCAGAACTACTCACGATCAGTAATACCTTTGTTGTTTAATATCTAATGTCTAACACATTTCTAAAATGGAAAGCACTTAGGCATACATAGCTATTTGAGTTTATATGTATACACAAAAAGTAGTATGTCTCTAAAGGCTAATTCATTGTGTATTAAATCAAGGGTAATTATGCAAACTTTTAAAAAAGATATATAAATAAAGATACGTATATTTATCTAGTCCTTCTAATTCTCTCCTTGAAAGCAAAGTGAAATTTTCTATTTATCTAAGATACAAATAAGTCAATAATTCAGTACTCATTCAGTACAATAATGCATCTTTTGAAGCTTTGATATATACCATTTAAGTATTGCTACTTTTATTTTCATAATATTTTAATTAACATTTTAGAATGTATGTGATCTGGATTGGTTTACATAGTTTTCCACACCTTCTCTCTCCAAAAAGTAATGATAACGTGATGCTATCTCAACCATCACCATCAGTTGTAGAGTTATCACTTTTACTGGGACAGGTGGCAATCAGGGTGGCATGTATGAAAAGGCTCTTGCAATAGCTTTAAACTTTCCAAAATGCCCCTTCAAATGCTTTGTAAATATTTTGGGCAACAACCCCTGTCAGAGGAGTTAGTCACTTTGTAAATAAATTACAAATATAATGTATATATAATGTACATGTCTATGACATGCATCAGGACTACAACTCCCAGAACTCCCAACCTATATAAAGTAAGGAATCCTGCTACCAAATCCATCACCTTCTTCTGCACAAGTGAGAACCTTCAATAAGCTTTCAAGGATTGACCTTGAAGCCCAGTCAAATTAGGTTAATCTTCTTCCAAAAGTGTGATAATAAGAATGGCTAGATAGCTCTGAGGCATCTGAACATCTAAAAAAAGATTAAGTCAAAATTATGTGCTACATTAGGAGCCCAATGTGGCAAGAGACAATTTATATAAGAAACCCAAATCTGTCAATGCATCACTATAAGAGTGCACACCAGTGATAGATGATTTCAGGGGGGGGGAGGGGGAGAAAGAAAGTGGTATCTAGACATTTAGTTTTCATGCATCTGTGCTGTTAAACCACAACAAAAAGAAGATTATCCTAGCATTGTCAGTTCTGATAAGTTTTGATTACTCGTTGGGAAGAGTAGGAGAAATTCCATCCCAATAAGACATCAGCAGAGTCAGAGCTGACACACTGAACCATCTGTTTGTTCAAAAGTCCTTGCCATGTAGCAGCAGGTATGCAGGCTGAGCAGTGCTTATATATAAGAATCTCTGGCTAAGGGACACATACTATTACATTGTTAGAATAGTTGCGAAATTGCGGCAAGCGTGGGAGAAAAACTCCCTGTGACTGCATGAATAAAAGAAAGTCATTTACTGATTGTGAACAAAACAACTCTAAATTACCCAGTTTGATGGTCAGTTCAATAACACATAGAGTGTTGCACCATGTTGTACTGTATCTTTTTAACTCAGTATTTGCCAAACTTGGGGATTTTAAAACGTGAGGGCTTCAATTCCCAGAATTCTCCAGCCAGCCATGGTGGCTGGGGAATTCTGGGAGTTAAAGTCCACACGTCTTAAAGTTCCCAAGCTTGGGAAACACTTTAATTGAATATCAGATTTCTGTTGCTGATGTACCACCTTCTCAACTAGCCCAGACACATTACTGTGTGTGGCCATGTCCCTGTTCTTTAAGATTCTTCATTAAACTAAATAGTGGCCATATCCTACAGTTCAGAATGCAGGCTAATACATATTTCATGACACACAAAACTGTATATATGTACTTCTTTGGCAGTAAATACTTGTCAGTACAATGGGATTGGAGCAGATATTAATGTGATTGCAGTAAAACAACTGCAACCATTTACTTTTCGTAAAGCTGGAAATTTAAAACAATTGTTCTCATATAAGAGTATAAATGTATAAGAAGAAAACCCAACATACTACATCTAAAATATATTCCATCCACTTTAACAAGGGTAGGAGAAGCAGAAAGAGATGTGCGGTCCTTTTTACTTTAATGATAGAATCTCAGTGTTAGAGTTTGAATCTATCTTTAATGATTTTTGTCTTAATTTCAAAGGGAAGGAAAATAGATGCAAACTCTGATCACAACTATTCCAGAAAGTAAGAGTGCTTTGGATGCATGAGTTCCAAGGCCACCTCTAACTATGGAGGGGGGTGGGAATAAAGATTTTTGTGGAAGCAGTTTTGTCCAAGTGTACTTAAAGCATTGGAAAGGAAGACTTTCTGTCTTGACTCTCTGGTCTGAAATTGGTGACACTCATATACTGTATTATTTGACTGATGTATGTTCTGATTGCTGGAAGAAAAAAGGAAAAATTGCAATAAATCAAAGCTGTAACATTAAGGAACTGTATAGTTTAAGGGGCTTTATCCAGTAAGTTTATGAAACAAAGAATTATACTATTAGTCACTCAAGTTAGGCCAGGTCAGGAAATGAAATCCAGAAGATTGACCAAAGCTATACTTTATTAATGTAGATTACATGAACAGAACCTCGGAAAACCTTGTTTTCTCCTCTCTTCCCAGTGAATTTGGATGGAGCCAGTCTGAGCTTGTTCTAGTGCTTGTCCTATTTCCCAGGCTTAAAGCATGCTTTTGTTTTTGTAGCTGTTTCTGCATAGTTTCTCCAAGGTCATCTCCATGGCTCTCTTACATATGGGAAATCATGTTTGCTTGCATGTGGTAGTGTTTTGTTTTGTTTTGTTTTTAAAGTTTCCTATAAAATTTACTCACAGTAAACAGATTAGAAAAAGCTGTCGGGAAAACGCCACCTATGTTAATAAAAGCCGAGAATGAAAATGAATTTCTTAAACATTAAAATATCTTCAAAAATGCATTAAACTCAAAATAACTGGAATATTATACTGTACTATTAACACAACAAAACAGACCATTCATTTTTCTCTAGGCCATACACAGCTATCCAATTTACCATTGGCATAAACCTATTGCCCATAAGGGCATTTGCAGGAGTGCTATGGCCCTTCCAGTAAGTGCCCAAATTGTTATTTATGTATTTTTTAATTTGGCACATTTATATAACTGCCATCTCACATATGTGACTTTGGGCAGGGAAGAAAGTTTAAAAAAAAAACCCAGTACAATAATTAAACAACAGAGCAACAAAAAGCATTAAAAACAGTTGAAGCTGCTTAACAATGTTGGCAAACTGGCATTGGAAGGCTGCTTTCACCCAAATCAGAAGCATCCACTTATACAACAAAAGAGTGGATAGGATCTGGAGAACAGGAGATAGAAATTAGAGGACAGCATTCATGATTCCCAATGGTTACAAAGTTTAGGAATTGGTAATCTAGGAGTACATGTAGGAAATTGTCTCGCTTCTTGACAGAAAAGATAGGAGCAAGAGATAATGTGTTTCCCCTGCCTTCTCTTCTCTTCTCTTCTCTTCTCTTCTCTTCTCTTCTCTTCTCTTCTCTTCTCTTCTCTTCTCTTCTCTTCTCTTCTCTTCTCTTCTCTTCTCTTCTCCTCTCCTCTCCTCTCCTCTCCTCTCCTCTCTTCTCCTCTCCTCTCCTCTCCTCTCCTCTCCTCTCCTCTCCTCCTCTCCTCTCCCCTCCCCTCCCCTCCTCTCCTCTCCTCTCCTCTCCTTTCCCCCTCCCTCTCCTTCCCTAGATAATGTTATCATCAATAAGGTGTTTCTGGCAGGCTAGCTCTCTATTGGGTGTTTCATGACTCCTAAACAATTTAACTATTAGGAATCATGTCCCTTTCCTCTCATTTTAGAATTCTAACCACCCTGTTTTCATCTTACCAAAAATGGGATTCCATTCTAGTTGGATTCCAATGCTCAACAGGTTTTTCTTCAACTCAAATAGGCATACACGTCTCAGCTGATACCCTACCCTACCCTACCAATCAAGGGAGGAAAGAAGAGCTCTATCAGTTATTAAGTTGAAAGAAAAGGATAGCACAGAAGCACCATACTGTTCTCTTTTATGGAGTTCCCATCAGTAGCCCTAGAGCTCCAGAATTTTTTTTTACAAAAGTGTCTTTAGATCAGTTAAGGTCAATGAACGTTTGAAGTTAATAAACTAAGTTCGTTAAGCTAAAAGGAAGCTCTCTAACACTGTGGGGACCCAGAAGTGCAGCACAAAGTTCACAATGACACAGCACATGCATATGGAGAAAGCATTAGATTCTTTCCTCCAAGCCCAAAATTGATCAGATTTTCACTACATTACTACCCTGGAGCTTTAGTCCACCAATACACAGATACAGATACACAACACAGATACAGAATAATAGAGTTGGAAGGGACCTTGGAGGTCTTCTAGTTCAACAAGCAGCTGTCCAATCTCTTCTTAAAAGCCTCCAGTGATGAAGCACCCACAACTTCTGAAGGCAAGCCATTCCACTGGTTGATTGTTCTCACTGCTAGGAAATTTCTCCTTAGTTTTAGGTTGCTTCTCTCCTTGTATCCATGCATTTTACTCCCTAATTACTTCTAATTGTGTCTGTGCATTTTAGAGGATGTAATTATTATTTTTTTATTTTATTTTCTTACGCTCATCTGGCAGATAAGATTGAAAAACATCCATCTGAAATGTGAGGTCCCCTCCAGGTTGATTCTTTTATTCCACAACCTCCTTTTGTACATTTATGGTCCATAGATGGATTAGAGTACTTGAGTACACTCTCAAATGTTTATATTGCAGAAGCTGTTTTGTTTCGGATAGCTTTGAGGCAGTCAGTGTAGTACATTAATCAATATCTTTGTCTTCTATTCTTATAACATCATCAATAAAGTGATAAAACTGATAGTTCTTCCTTGATGTTGTATTACTTAGACAATGAGCCTCTAAAATTTTGAAACTTAGAAGAGCAACACAAAATATATAGTATTCACAGAAAAGGGATTGACAGGTATTTTTTTAATTTCTGTTGACGTCACTTGAATTTTCACTAAAGAAAACAAAATACTTGCAAGTGCACATTGCTTAATCAGGAGTGAAAGATATATTTTACAGTTTAGCACTATGTTTCAAAGTCTTATTGCATGAATGCTGTCATAATAATTAGTCATTTTCTTTCCCTGGCACTTCCATCAGGATTTTTATAATGGTCCTTGATGCTATGTTGGCCTTAGAAAATAGTGGAAGCAAATTGAAATTTAAAGAGTTTTAAAAAAAAATCCTCAACCAACATCCAAATAAGTTCCATTAACTTGTTGAGCCCTGAGTAAATTGCTTGTGAGTACTAAAATAAAGGAAGTGAAGCCCACAGACTTCTCAGCTGGTATATATAACTGCTATCAGCACACAATGCATTATTTAAAAACTAGATTTCCAACCCAATCTTATAATATGGAAAGTTGTTCAATTATAACATTTTGCCTACTCTCACTTTTTAGTTTTCCAGGTGGATAGACAGGATAGTAGATGCATATCATTTTATTAATTATATTTTCAATCAATCCAATATCCAGAGTTATCAAGGCAATTTAAAAATACTCAACAGAAACTAACTATAGTAACAATAATCAGCTTAGAGAAAAAAGTCAATTCAAAATATCTACAAGCCATCACCCCAGTGTATCACAAGAACATAATAATTGTCAGAATGAAAACATAGAGTGTAAAATACCGCTATTTTAGAAGAAGGAAAGTATCATCAAAATAACAGCATGGGGAGCAGTAAGCAGAAAGTCACAACTGAGGAGATACCATTTTTTGTATCCAACTGTTGAATTGATTTTGGATCAGTGTCTCCTGCACCTTAGGAAGTAATGGTATTAACCATCTACCTCCCGCATTTGGTTTCCAGATATGTGCTTTCTTTTCTTTTCTTTTCTTTTCTTTTCTTTTCTTTTCTTTTCTTTTCTTTTCTTTTCTTTCTTTCTTTCTTTCTTTCTTTCTTTCTTTCTTTCTTTCTTTCTTTCTTTCTTTCTTTCTTTCTTTCTTTCTTTCTTGCTTTCTTTCTTTCTTTCTTTCTTTCTTGCTACACACTCCATCATTGTATGGTTGTCTAGAGCAGGGGTCTCCAACCTTGGCAACTTTAAGACTTGTGGACTTCAACTCCCAGAATTCCTCAGCCAGCTTTGCTGGCTGAGGAATTCTGGGAGTTGAAGTCCATAAGTCTTAAAGTTGCCAAGGTTGGAGACCCCTGCTCTAGAGAAGCTCTCTAAAGAAGGCTGTAAAGCTAGAAAAGAATAAAAGATGACCAACAACAATGTGAATGAAATTAATTATGGTGGTGATGAGCACAACCAGAAGGAGAAAAGAATTGAAGGACCAAGTAGGGATAGATTATCATGGAGAAAATCCTTAAGTGTGATCAATAAGAGTCAGCATGAAGTTTTAAACATTTATTTTTATTGTTTTTAAAATGATGATAAACAGGGGGAAAACAAAAGCAAAAATTGCATGCATTGTCAAAGATAAGGAATAACACATAGTGTTTTTCATATTAAAAAAAATGGAAAAGTGCAAGAAAAAAAGAAAAAAGTATATCATTTTAGCTCTAAATAGCTACAGTGCTATATATAGTTATGTAATGCAATTATTATTCAAGTACATATATATTTCTAATGCATTTCTGTAACTGATGCTTTTATGCAGCACATTTTATACAAAAAACTAATATTGTCCATATAATCCAGATACAAAAACTATTATTATCTATATAATATATATATATGGACAAATATACAAAAACTATTTGTATATTTGTCCATATAAAGTCTACATCTATAGGCAATCCACTCCTAGGTGGCAAGGGCAATCAGGTTTTCAATTCATTCAGTGAAAGAGGCGTTGCATTTATCTTTCCAAAGCTGCAGTATCAGTCTTTTGGCCATAATAAAAAGATGGAGAATTTATTTATGTTGTCTAGTTGTCAAATACTGGTACTAGGTGTGTAGTTTAAAAGAAATATTGTTGTCTGAAAAGTTTAGCTTTTGTCACACAATTATATTTATATAATCCAATACTTTCTCCCAAAACTTGATAAATGTAAGACATTGTAAAAACATGTTTTCTAAAGAACTATTATCTTTATTGTATCTCCCACAAAGTGCTGTTTTTGACAGTCCTTTTCTACAGTATGTAAACATTACAAAATAAATTCTAATTATTAATTTTGTTGTGTAAATTGTAATTTGAGGTCCATTTACCCTTTTGCTCTGGAAGCTAAGACAAATTGATATGAAGATGTTAAGAAATGAATAGAATAAAGAATTAGAGATACCTATAATTGCCTAGACAACAAGAGTTGAAATCAACATGATGTTACACAATCAATATATTCTCAGTTATACAAAGCTAGTGAAACATAACGAAACCCAACAGTCTCTACCACAAGGCCACAGATGGCTTCCTACTTGAAAGATTCTTCTTCCCATCAAATACTCATATCCCTTCTCTCTCTTGTACTCATTCTACTGTTATTCTGATAGGGAAAGAAATTCTCTTTCCTTCTTTGGTACTGTGCATTAGACGGTGCATTAGAAATTGGTACTGTGCATTAGACGGTGCATTAGAAATTGAGACAAAGGAGCTACAATTTCTAAGCATTTCTGTCACCTGAGCCTTTGTTGAACCTCAGTTTTTTTCCTGCCTGGTGCCCTTTCAACTGTGTTGTGATTACAACTGCGAAATAAGTCAGCATGGGAATTTCTGTCTTGATATATTTGGAGGACACAAAGTTGAAGAAGGTTGACTGTTAAGGGGTGAGAGAAAGAGCTCCCTCCTTCAATGTTAGCAATATAACAACCATGACTTCAGAGCTGGGTTTAGCAGAAGGAAAGGTGATGCTTTGGAATGTTAAAGTATGAATCAGAGAATATATATTTGAGGTGAAAAATGTGGGCTAATGAGCAGGGGTGGGTTCTGGATCCTTTTGCTGCCAGTTCACTCAGGGTCACGCCATGCGCGGCGTGCATGCTTTGCGCGCATGCACACACATCCGCAGCAATCAAAAAATAGCTTCTGCGCATGCACAAAAGCAAAAATTAGCTTCTGCGCATGCGCAGAAGCAAAATCCAAGATGGCAGCACCCATGGAGACACCGACAGAACCGGCTCCGTGACATCATCGCCGAGTTACTAACGGTTCTAAAGAAACCGGATAGAACCGGTAAGAACCCACCTCTGCTAATGAGCTTTGAGAAGGTTCAGATGGTACCATTATAATTTAGGGAAAGCATGCAGACATGGCTTTTGGGATTCTTTCAAAACAGTTAATAATAGCTCTGTTCTTGGGCATATGGCTAGGAAGAAGATAAGGAGATAGAAAAGAATATTTGTAGCTCAGGGTTGAATTGTGTGGTCATTGGTGCTCTCTGAGTACTAGTGTATTAATGCACTGATGATGTTACATACTTGAGCAATGAAACATCTGGAAGAAAACAACCAAGTTCAGAGAGCACCAAGGATTCTGCAAAGGAAGAGGAGGAGTTGTAGACTTTCCATGCCATGTTCATATTCCCGTCCTAAAAGGATGCATCAGGATTTTTTTTTCAGGATAGTTATTTTCCTCTATGGCTCTCAGCCAGATCTGGCCCATTTTCAACTCAAACTTTTTTCCCCCGGTTTCTACCCCCACACCAAATTTGGTTTTATTCTTTGCATATTTTGGAAAGGCATCCTGCTGATAAGCAGAGTCCTGGATTCCCTGTGCATAATTTCTTCCCAATATCACATTAACCTGGAAAGAATTAAAAGGTCTGATTATTTTAATACCTTCATATTTCGACATGGTGAATATAATTCTATTTTTGTAATCGGAACATTGCCATTCCTCACACAAAATTTGCAGTGATTATTTTCAAATGCTTGGAATAATAATAATAAGCTAGAACTTGATAACTTGGATCAAAAAACAAGAAAACTAATGACAATGCACCCTGCTCTGCACCCCAAAAGTTATATTGATCCATTGTACTTGCCAAGATCTCAGGGTGGCAGAGATCTCTTACAGGTGAAACAAACTGTAGAAGAGGAACAATGCGATTTAAATGACTACATAAAGAAAGCAAAGGAGACTCTGCTGAAGGAAGTGAACAAGGGAAACCTCTTGAAAACAATGAAATTGAAAGAAGAATATAGAAAGAAAACAACTGAGCATCAAGTTTCTAACTGGAAAAAGAAGCCTATGCACAGTCAATACTTGAAGGACATTGAAGGAAAGGCAACTACAAAGCTAACATGGAACTGGTTGACAACAGGGGCGCTGAAGAAAGAAACTCAAGGCTTCATTTTGGCTGCTCAAGAACAAGCCTTGCAGACTAATTCCATGAAAACAAAAATCCAACATGTCAGTAACAAATGTCACTTATGTAATGAGAAAGATGAAACAGTGGAACCAGAGGTGAGTTCCTCCCGGTTTGCACCAGTTCTATAGAACCAGTAGTAAACCGATGGTGATGTCACAGAGCCGGTTCTGTCGGTGCTGGTCCGTGGATGCCGCCATCTTTTTTTGGATTTTTTTTTTTGTAAATAAAAATCTTTTTGGGAGGTATTTTTTTCTGGTGTAGTAAACCGGTGGTGACGTCACGGAGCCGGTTCTGTCAGTGCCAGTCCGTGGACGCCGCCATCTTTTGGGGGGGGGAAAAAAATATTTTGGGGAGGAATTTTTTGCTGGTTTTTGCTTCTGTGCATGCGCAGAAGCCGAGTTTTCAGCACTGTGCATGCGCCGCCATCGTGTTTTTGACTTTTTTGGAATTTTTTGCTTGTTTTGCTTCTGCGCATGTGCATGTGCAGAAGCCGAGTTTTCGGCACTGCGCATGTGCGGCCGTGTGCGCAAAGCATGCATGTGCCCATGTGGTGCAGCAACATGGCACGCAATGCGCACGCAGCTACGCGGCGCGGGAGGAAGCGAACCGGAGGCGAGGTAAGTTAGAACTCACCCCTCAGTGGAACACCTTATCAGTGGCTGCAGCAAAATTTCACAGACTGATTATCTACAGCAGGGGTGTCAAACTCACAGCCCACGGGCTGGATGCGTCACACGCTGGCCACACCCACACCCAGTTTAGCGAAGAGGAAAAAAGTCACGATACGTCACGTGACAATGACGTGATGATGTGAGTTTGACACTCCTGATCTACAGCATCATGATTGAGTTGCTCAAATCCTACGTAGGAAGCTTTGCCAGAAGTTTTGGTTCAAATGCAGCAAAAATCACTGGAAACATCAAGTTGACAAAGTTCTTGAAAATGAACTAGTCAAAATCCCGTGGAACTTTCAGATCCAAACAGACATACATCTGACCCACAACACGCCTGACATCACTATTGTGGAAAAGAAAAAAATCTGGTTCATTGATATTGTAATACCATGTGATTGGTATACGAATTGAAGAGAAACGACTAGAAAAAATAATGAAATATCATGATATACAAATTGAAGTTGAGCAATTATGGAGGAAGAAATCAATGGTTGTATCAATAGTAATAGGAGCCCTTGGAGCAATACCCAAAGGGCTGTGGAAATATATGGAAATTTTGAACTTATTAACCTGAATATTCTGACTGCAAAAAAGCCCTCTACTCGGAACTACCTATATACTCAAACAGTAGGTTAGGACTTGAACTGTTAAGTTTTTACCAGTCCTAGACTGTGAATTGAATTGAATTGAATTGAATTGAAGAAGAAGAAGAAGAAGAAGAAGAAGAAGAAGAAGAAGAAGAAGAAGAAGAAGATGATCATCCAGTGTTTCTGATGTAGACTTTTCTAATCGGGTAATACATGCATACATCAGGAATCCCTATTTCATCAATTCCAATTTGGACCTGATAATTGAATGTACTCAGTCTGATGTGTTATCCTGGATAAAACATTATGAATTCAGTGATCCACTGAAATCAGCAGGACTTTGAAATAAAAATGCATAGGGTTTGTGGATTAACTGAATAATATCAAGTTTATGGGGAAAAATAGGCTATATTTACTTGAAATGATGAAACCTGTCCATTTCTAAATTTTAATGGTAATACTAAATTCTAATATAGCTTCCAGGGCTGAAAACTAGAACAAAATTTAATGAACCTTTGAATAAAACCCTTCATATGATTTGCATCACACATTTCTATTTTTAATACGGTACGTCTGCTACATTTTGTCAATTGAATCAAAATCTTAGAGCATTTGGGGAGATTATTATCAGCTGTATTTGCACTTTTATGATAATAAGACAAAAAAAGAATACTTTAATCAAGAATCTTGATAAAGAAAGGGGGGGGGGCATCAAAGGCCTTTTTCTTTTTATAATTGCATAATAATTCTCCATTTCCCCTGTCAGTCTTATGTTCCCCACAGTGGATATTCTAAGCATGGGAATTTTTAAAAAAGACCACTTAGTGGCTTCAATAAATGGATGGATAAATAACATCAATCTGTGGCCCAGGAACAAAGTGCTACATCATGAATCTGGAAGTTCAAGTCTTGCCCTTTGATTATGTCAACTTGATAGGGAGCAATTTGTCCACAATGGGCGATAATAGTATTGAAAGTGGTATGTCAGCAGTAAAATGCACACTTCTCACTGGAGAAGATATACAATAGAACTGATATTGTAAAGTACACGTTCTCAGTAATGAAAAATCATTATCAAGCCAGACAACTATGAAGGATTGCTGAGTCACTTCAGCTCATATATTGAAATATGTGGCATCCTTTTTAAGGAAGCAGCTCCCTTCCCCTTTTCTGTTTAGCTTTCATAACGGTGGGTTACTTAGTTTTTATTGACATTTTCTGGAGTCTTTTACTATCAATAATTTGTCTTTCTTAAGTTGCTTGACATTTGGAATGGCAGCAAGCAAACTATGAGGATGAGGAGAGCATGAATTGAGCCTCTAAGGATAGTTCAAAGTGCATGGCAATTTCTCCAAAATGATTTCATCCAAATATGTCTGACTTCCAACATTTACAACCAGCATGTCATTAATTACGACAGTTATAGGAAACACAATAACAGAGTTGGAAGGGACCTTGGAAGTCTTCTAGTCCAACCAGGGGTGGGTTCTGGATCCTTTTGCTGCCGGTTCACTCGGGGTCGCGCCGTGCATGCAGCAATCAAAAATTAGCTTCTGCGCATGCGCAAAAGCAAAATCCAAGATGGCGGCACCCACGGAGACACTGACAGAACCGGCTCCATGATGTCATCGCCGAGTTACTAACGGTTCTAAAGAATTGGTTAGAACCGGTAGGAACCCACCTCTGAGTCCAACCCCCTGCCCAAGCAGAAAACTCTATACCATTTCAGACAAATGTTGTCCAATCTCTTCTTAAAAACCTCCAGTGTTGGAGAAACCACAACTTTTGGAAGCAAGTCATTCAACTGATTAATTGTTCTGATTGTCAGGAACTTTCTCCTTAGTTCTTAGAAACAAATTTGAGGAGGCTAGATTAACTACTAAACATAATGTTTTCTAGCATCCTCCCCAAAATTTGGCAGCAAATTCTGAGGGATCGTCAACAGAAAAGGAGATATGCTTTTTGGTGCACAAACCAGATGTCATGTGATAATGCTTCCTTCTTATGAAAACTGTCCATAATCTTCAAGTTGCTATCAGATTTTTATTTTTAAAAAATGAAGTAACAATTATTTATTAGGTTTAGTAGGATCCACTTTAAAGTCAAATAATATAACTTATTGCCACGGTCTTTAATTATTCCCATTTGATTTTTTAAATAAATTCATACATTTAAAATGAATATCATTTATTAAATTTCTGCCTAATTTAACTATTACATTAATTTCCATCTCTTGAACAATCAATTACTTGAGTTGAACAAATAATTACATATAGATTTAATATTTCTAGATGTTCTCTTAATACATTCAGATGGGAAAATATACCTAGTATTCCTTTATCTGAGAATATACAGTGTTCTCATCATACTGTTTTTGTTTTTCTTTCTTTTTGCTTGTGATTCATTCAGCCATGAGCTTGTCATTTCCCAGGATAAATGGGAATTTACACTGGATGAAAGTTCTGGAGGAGACATCAAGCAGAAAATTATTGTTGGCTTGACCCATCTGACAATCTGAAAGGAAGCAAGCTGGATTGAGGCTTTAATAGGCAATAATAAGAAATGCTTCTTAGCCATCTACAAATTGGAAGGACCGGAGGTCCAGACACAAGATACCCACAAACTAAGAATGTGTTGTGTTTCACATGAAGCTATACTTCATTAAAATATTTTGATTTGTAGGTCATATCTACTTTCTGTGCCAGCCATGTCTTTGCTTATAGCAATCAATTGGACAAATGTCAGCAAAATCAATCACTGACAAGCCTAAACCATTTTTTGTAGCTTCTGCTGCTAACTTTCCAAATAAATTAGAAAATGCATATAGGGAGCCACAAGGCAGTTTGTCCTCTGTTGTTCAATACATAAGTAACCTTTCCTCTGCTTTTATTAATGAAGTCATAAAATCCATCTTCACATATTGATAAAATTTATTTTATACCATACCATATAGATTTTTGGGAGTAGCTATAGAAAAGAAGTGAAAGTATTTAAAAAAATGAATAGCCATTTTAGTCAGTGAACAAATCTTTATGGTACAATCATCAAATTAAAAGGTCAAATGGGTGGATGTCCTTACTGTTACACTGATACTCTACAAGTTTAACAATAGATTAAGCAAGGTATCTTAACAACTTCCTCCTTCTTGCATTTATTTCAGTCTGTAAACTAGATTAACATCTGAGGTAAAACATTCATAAAAAGTTCATACTTTGGACACCATACCAGATTTTAGTATAAGTGGAATATAATACATTATAAAGTCACCCAGTCTCCTTCTCCTTTTTCCAAATATTTTTGATATAATAACATATGTGAGGTGGTCTTCAATGAAATCTTATTCAGTAAAAATCCATAATTTTGGTTTTAATCAATTGAAGGTTGATTGCATTGGCATACAAACATTTGGAGCTAATCCAGCTACCAGGAACAGGTGAAAAGGGATGTTAGAACAGCACTTCTTGTACCATCTGCTTGACACAACTTATGTTTCTGTACCAAACATGGCCAAGCAGCATCTCTCACATTGTGATCCAAGCCTTTTTGGCTAGCATCCAAAGCCTCTGTGAGCAAAGGCTTACATGAAATAATGGAATTGAAAAATAGAACCTCAAGATTTCTTCATTAAAAATGCAGCCAACTTCATTTATTAAACAATGAATATTTTATATACATTTTTTTTAAAAAAAGATAATCAAAGCTGTACTGTATGTCAACCATCTTGGTCAAATTCAACAGAACATTCTCTCCATTTTTTTTTCTTTTCAAAATGGCAAGTATAATAGTTGCATCAAGGGACTTGAATCAATTTGCTAGATAAATGACTGACTGCTGACTAAGGATGTTAAAGAATGGCTGTTTTCACATTCCTGAATTAATATATGAATCACTGGATGCTTGTCCCATGAAATGCCAAAGATTTATGACATGGATGGACAATTTGCATCCCAGGAACCACAAACAGCTCTTGGCCAGAAAATGTGCAGCACACAGAGACATAACCCTGCTTATTTTTCTTCCTGGTCAGTTGGGCATTGTAATTGAGTGTCCAACAGTAAATGGATGATTAGTTTCATCCTGCCATTAATGGTAGGAAACCATTCAGCCTGACCTCTGCTAGCCAACTGATGAACTGTTCAGCTTGTCTGATCTACAGAACATCGGTTTTCTATTGCTGGGGGAAAAGGAAACCAATAATCTTCAGTGACTCACTTCCTGCATACATGACAAAGGATATGTAATGCCTATATTTGTTAGCTTGGGTGATTTCAATAACAATCGCAATCATAAACTTATTTTACTCAATTCTTTTTCCTGGAGACAGCAAAACAGAAGAGAAATAATTGGAGAAAAGCACAAAATACAAAGGTCTCCAAATAGAACGACTGTGGCAAAAGCCGCGGTGGCGCAGTGGTTAGAGTACTGCAGGCTAGTTCTGCTGATCACCGGCTGCCAGCAGTTTGGCAGATCGAATCTCACCAGGCTCAAGGTTGACTCAGCCTTCCATCCTTCTGAGGTCGGTAAAATGAGGACCCAGATTGTTGGGGGAAATATGCTGACTCTGTAAACCGCTTAGAGAGGGCTGTAATGCACTATGAAGCGGTATATAAGTCTAAGTGCTATTGCTATAAAAGAAAGCAAAGACACTACCAATAGTAAGAGGGACCTTGGGGCGCAATACAAAAACATTTGTAGCACCACTTGAACACCTTCAGCATTGAAGATATCACCATCAATCGATTGCAAAAGGCAGATTTACCTGGAACAGCTAACATCTTGCGACGATACCTTTAACACTATCAAACAACAACATATGCCTATCCCAATCCTTGAGTGGATAAAAAGTCCAAATCCAGTCTATCCAATGCTGACTAGCACTGGTGATGATGATACCTAGTTAGGGTAATGAAAGATCTGCAAGAAAACAAGCAAGCTCAGAGAGCACCAAGAACCCCTCATTTCAACCCTGAGCTACAAATATTCTCCTTTATTAGTACCAGTCTAAACAACTGGTGAACTATGCAACCCACCATAAGAATAAGAATAATAAAGTATGTCCATTTTAGAATAATAATCCACTTTAGGAAGAGATTCAACAATAATCCATTTTAGCCTATATTATATTGTTTCTGTAACTATATGACATAAGGTATAAGGAATGGACTATGAGAGATACAGTCCAGTAACACCTGTCATGGCATAGGTTTGTAGGTGGGGGGGGGCTCTTGAGGTTTCAATATGCACTCACTTTGTAATATGTTGTAGTCTAGGAACTGCTCTAGTCCAACAATGAACCACTTTTACAGTATATATCTTCTAACCAAACTTTGGGGAGCCTTTTATGTGATTCAAGGATACTCTAGAATATCATCAAGTCTCATTTTATGTCTGCCATTCCATTTGCAAAAGAGATCAGGGAGAAGGGGAGGCAAGTAGTTATTCAAGACTTTTCATGGCAAGCAGAAGTAACTGGAATTATTTGTTTCATGGGAATGAAATATAAATCCAGTTAGTTTTTAAATTCAGCTTCCTATGAAAAGCTGAACTTTGCATTTTCAATCACAATCTGCAATGTTAGATATCCTTTAAGGAATGAATAAGACATTTGAATCCCCTTTGGAAATTTGCTATTTTAGATAGTGGGAAGTGGGAGGTAACTTTATTTTATTAAACCCAACTCTTTCTATGAAGTAAGATAATTTCAAAGATTCCTTTCAGCTCTCTGTACATTAACTTTCACTCTTTGGTGACTAGCCTTTAGGAAACCAGCTAAGTTTGACATCTGGAGAATAAATACAGCCTTGCTAGGTCCTGGAGACTTTCACATAATCTTCATTATGATATTTTTGGCATTGCACACCACATAAATATTCATGCTTTTGAAAAGACTTCCTATTTCTATAGATTTCTTTGTCGTATGCAGGTGCAATTATAGATTCATGAATACAGCTAATCACTTCTAATACTTAACAGGAATGCAGCCATTGCAGTAAAACCCATCCTGATTTTTTTTGATGATGCTGCAGGCTTCGTGAATGGCTTCAAGAATGAGGATGCTGTCAAAAGGACTGTGGAAGAATATCTTGTTAAAGCAGATAGTTGAGCTCATTTCATGAAAGGACTCATTGGTCACGTTCTAAAGTGGTGCTATTCTTCTACATGGCCCAGGCTACGTTTTATATATACACCTATTTTACCATTCATAGCGCTCATCCCAAAATAGAGGATTCTAGCCTTCTATTTGAACAAGAATATATTGGCTAAGGAGAAAGAGATAACCTTCTTGTGTGAGTGCAATCATATTTTTATTTCTGAAACAAAGCTACATTCTGATGTGCATCCTTAGTTAGGCATTGGAAGAGAAAGACATGTTTTGTCACAACCATCGGCTGCAAAACAATTTTTTTTCAAGAACACACACTTTTTTAATCACTCAAAAATAAACTTTTTTTTTCCTGCTCAGTGTTTTAATTGATTTTGATTTCTTTTTAAGTGAATCATCCTGTTTGCAAAATCATCAGTTAATTCTTGATGGGGAGTTGCCCAGAGTTTGGTATAAGATGGGTGGCTTTATAAATGTTTTAAATAAATAAGCAGAACTGAGGAAGAAGAAAAAAAAAGGAAAACTTGTTCTTTGGCTCTTCTTAGGCCTGAAAGATTATCAGCAGACTGCCTTCACCTGAAATCTGGAAATTACACTATTCTTGGCTTGCATGAATGATTCCTAACAGGAAAAGAAGAAAGCAACTGAACTTAAGAGTAAAGATAGTTGAAAGCTGAGAAGAACATATTTAAAATAATCCTGGGGAAAAAATAGCATTTAAGTCTTTTTTTTAATGGAGAGATGTTCATATGCTATGATGAATGAGGAGTTAGACTTTAAATTTAAGCGATAAAACAACTTATACAGGTAGTCCTTGACTTATGACCACAATTGAGTCCAAGATTTCTGTTGCTAAGTGAGACATTTGTTAAGTGAGCTTTGCCCCAATTTATGACCTATCTTGCCACAGTTGTTAAGTGAAGCACTGCAGTTGTTAAGTTGTTAAGTGAATCTGGCTTTCCCATTGTCTTTGCTTGTCAGAAGGTCACAATAGGTGATCACATGACCCTGGGACATTGCAGCCATTATAAATATGAGTCAGTTGCCAAGCTTCTGAATTTTGATCACATGACCCTCAGGATGCTGCGATGGTCATAAAGTGTGAAAACGGTCATAAGTCACTTTTTGTAGTGCCTTGTACTGTAGCTTTGAATGGTCAAGAAATGAACTGTTGTAAGTTGACGACTACCTGTATTGTATGTAATTATTCATGTTAAGCTCGAAGTATCAGGGAGGTTATTTTGTTTTGGAAATAAGCTGTTGTTTTTATTCAGCTTGTTTGGCCATAATATCCTTAGTTGAGCTTAGATTAAATGGGTTTGGGGGCCGTTTGCAGTTCTTACTGACTAGAAACTCCTAAAAATAATATAATTCATCATCCTCTTGGTCATTAGCCTATGGGTTCCTTGAAGATACATTTGATCACCTTTATCTTTTAATATTTACTTGAGACTGCGAGAAGAATTTATATGGGTTTTTATGGCTAGTGCCTATTACAGCGGTGGGTTGCTCCCAGTTCGGCCTGGTTCTTAGAACCGGTAGCAGCGGCTGGAGTCTCCGCCCACCCACCCGGGACGCTTCTGCAACCGGTAGCAACGGGTTTTAGAACCCACTACTGGCCTATTACAATACTAACAATAGCTACCTCAGGCTCTACAACATTTTTTTTTTACTGTTGTCAAGGAAACTGAATCATTGCAATGATGGATGTTGATGTGCAATCACATCTAGGTCCAGTTAAGGCAATTCTTAGTAGTTAACATAATCCTGGATTGGTAACGTAGTCTTTTAGAGATATGGTTGAACCTCCTTTGAAATGTCAGTTTGCAATTTATGGGATGTTTCTGAATCCAGCATTGCTCCTAAATGCCTGCTGTGGCCAGAATGGTTTTGCCAGCCTTAGCCAGTACATCAGTCACTCTTGGTCACAGTCTTAATCACAACCCATTGAGATATTTGCAGTGAACACAGTAGGCACCGCCTTTTATTTTGCGACCTCAAGCATACTTTTATTAAAACAGGACTAGTAAAATTCAAGGGATTTTATTTACATTTTGTAAGCCACTTCTGGAACAAGATGAAATGGGACAGATTTAGTTTAAATAAATTAATAAGGATAAAAGTAAAGATATGACACTATTCCAGGGATCCCCCACTGGAGTGTTGACCATTTCCAGGAACAAAACAAAACAAAACAAAACAAAAGAATCAGGAATTGCATGCCTACCATTCGTATTTTTATGCATTTGTATTCAGAACTTAAGAGATCACCCATTTATAATATAAAACACTCCTAAGCGTTCTTTTCAATGGTTTTACTTCCAGGGAAGTATTGATAGGGTAGGAGCTTTGAACTTTATTTTACATTCAGAGTCTTAATTGTTTAACTAAATGGCTATTTTATTCATTAAATAAAAAAAGGGTATTAGACCATTAAATTCTTTTCAGCATAACTAACTACCCAGTTACTATGCTTGTCCACTCTGTAATGGCCAGATACTGGTGTTTCTTCTTGTCAATACTCATAAATGAAAGAAAATTCATTTTTTATTTCATGATGTCATCAGGATTTTGCAGCTTTTTTCTAATTGCATATTATATTCCTTTGTAATGTCTGTAATAGGACTCTTGTATAGTAACTGGCCTCTCCTTTTTTACATGATGCCCAGAATTTAGATATCTCTCTTTAGCAGTAGTTTTTTTGGTTTTGGAAAGATAAGTGTTCTCCTTATCACCAAAAAGAAAGTGATAATTTAAATGCTGAATTTTTATTAAACAGAAAGATTGCCTTTATTTGGTGTGATTTTTCTGCCATAAAATAAACTAATTTTGGTCATTTATTTGAGTTGAAATCAAGTTGTATATTAATCTGTTCTATCAATGATTCCATTCCATAGTCAGAAAGGCACAATCAAATAAAACATTTGAGGTTCTTTATAGCAATTATTATGACATTTATTTAAATGTAATCAAAGCAAGTTCTTTTAACATATATGTCATCTTTCACAATTAATTCTTGCATTTATTTACTGAGAATGTTAATTATTCTACCGCTGAATTATAAAATAATATCTTTCTGGTTACAGAATGTCTGTCTCCTGTTAATTGGCCGAAGCCATTAATATACATTTCCCAGTAAAGTTTCAACATTCTAGATTGTCCAGTTTACTGTTGCTTGGATTTTTCATTTTGCTTTATTTTTTTAAGGAAATATCATTTGCTCCTAAATTTACATTTCATGAAATTTAGATAGCAGCAGGAGTCTTGCATAGATCTTATATAGCAATCATCTTCTTATCTTAAATATTTATATGAGTTAGTACAATTCTTATACTGCCTAAGCAACTAAAAAGCTGTTTGTTTCAGTGTTACATTACATTACATTACATTACATTACATTACATTACATTACATTACATTACATTATCCTTCAACCATTTGGCTTCATGGAACATTTTCTACAATTTATAGCATCCAGTTACCTGTTTTTAAAAAAGGTAGAAAGATAACTTCCTGTAGCCCATTTGTTATTCAGCTGTGTTAAACCACACTGATAATCCAAGTGTATGAGACTCTGTGTGGTATGCATTCAAGTTCTATCGCCAAATTTTTCAAATGAGTGTGTTGCTAGCAGTATAAGGAGACCCTTGTGGGCCATATGCATAGCTTGTTTTTAGCTGTAGGATCATAACATATTATGTCATTTTAAATACATTGGCCAAAAATAACACAATTTAAAGCAATTTTCTTCCAGCATGACTCTTTAGTATCTAATTATAATCATCAAATGTCATTTAATTAAAACACTTATCCTAAGTGGGCCTTTGCTGCATCACATTAGTTGGCTCATTTGAATTACCATATATTGTTTCCGTATATGATATGATGAATAATAAGAATAAATATATATGCTATTGGTTGGTCACATGTAAGAAGGTGAGCATGCAACAGTTAGCGAATAACCTCCTCATGTACATTCCTGAGCAACATAATCACTGAATATGCCTTGCTGACACTGAGCACATTAAGAAATAGTTGTTCTAAGCCTTAAACCCAGGCATTAATGAAAGTAATATTCAATGGTGACCAGACGTTGGCTGAGATATTTTTACTCCTATTGGTCAGGAAGGATATTAACTTTCTCTCTGCAAGCTTCCATAAGTAAATGGAGAAGGTGAGAGGACATTAAGGGAGGGAGGGAGGGGGGGATGAAGGAAGGAAGGAAGGAAGGAAGGAAGGAAGGAAGGAAGGAAGGAAGGAAGGAAGGAAGGAAGGAAGGAAGGCATATTTAGTGAGGAAAACATTAGTATTTCTGTCCTTATATACTTGTTTTCCTCACAGTCTTATAAAAATCATTTTTACTTCCTTCTCCCAATAAATGTCTAATTTCTTCAATTCAGAAACAAGATTTTTAATCTATGTTTGAAGGTATAAAATGGGCTAGAGCAATGGATCAATTTCAAAATCTCTTGCTATAGAGATTTGCCACAACAGCCATAGAGCATGATCTTATGTGCAACTTAATAATGTTTTTGAATTATGTATATTTATGTTTATAAATAGTAGTGGTCACTATAGTTTGAATATGAAGAATTTTAATATAAATTATGACATATCACTGTAATGAGCCTTCATGGGTTAAAAAGTAAGTTGGATGAAGACATGAAACCCAATAAAGACGCTGAAATATTTTATCCATTTCTGGACCAGTAACAGCAGCAATATATATATATATTTTTCAATGCATTTCTATAATTGTATACATGCTGTGCAATCCTGCAGTGCAGGCTACATTAGCAGAGGAATCAAGATCATGTGAAGTATTAGTACCACTTTATAATGCCTTGGTAAGAGCAACTTAGAACATTGTATTCAGTTTTGGTCACCACAATACAAAAAAGATGTTGAGATTCTAGAAAGATTGCAGAGAAGACCAAAAAAAAAAAAGATGATTAGGGGACTGGCAGCTAAAACATAAGAAGAACAGTTGTAGGGATTGGGTATGTCTAGTTTAATGACAAGGAGGAAAGGGCTGGCATGATAGCAGTGTTCCAATATCTGAAGAGCTGCCACAAAGAAGAGGGAGTCAACCTATTCTCCAAAGCACCTGAAGGCAGAACAAGAGCAATGGATGGAATCTAATCAAGGAGTGGACCAACCTAGAAATAAGGAGCAATTTACTGATAGTTAGAACAATTGATCAGGCTTTCCTTCAGAAGTTGTCGGTGCTCCATCACTGGAGTTTTTAAAGAAGAGATTGGACAACAATTTGTCTGAAATGGTATAGGGTCTCCTGCTTGAAGAGGGGGTTGGATTAGATCTCCAAAGTACTTTCCAACTCTGTTATTCTGTCCCATCCCCAAGATCTCAAATTTGATCTGCAGTTTGTTTAAATATAGGCAACTTTTTTATGTTTACATGTTGTCAATCACAAAATGTAATGAAGTGCCACTTACAGTATGTATATGTGTTTAGTTTGCTGACAAGTTCAGGAAACGCAAGATTGATAAATTGTTATAAAAACTGGCATGGAACAAATATCTCACTCATCCTTATGGACTCTCAGTTGGTTGCTCATAAAAGTGTTGGCAAATAATATTGTTTCCACATGATGTACATTTGAGAAGGGAAGCAGCAGGCCAAAGTTTTTTCTGGGAGAATTCAAAGTTAGTTTAATTCCATGAGAGTTTGATTTCTTTGTTTGATAACAGTATCTTGTTTAGATCACACAGCTATTAATAATAGAAACACAGAAAGAAAAGTTAGCTGATGCCTTAAAAACTGTGATTGTTAGGTTTAAAATGATTAAACTAGCTTATTGGACAAATGTGCTGTCAAAATTTGACATGGTGTTGTACCAATTAATTCAAAACATTTCCCCCGTCAATCCTGATCCAAAAAATATATATTGTACACCACTGTATTGTGACAATTTGAACAAGATCATCAAATTTGCTCAGAATATGATTTATTAGCAGAATATAAGAGATACAAAAATCATGAAGTTTGGAGTCTAATACTTTATTACTTCCTATTCCTGAAAAAAAATGTCACTTCTTAAAGCTATCTATATTTAGTCCTTCTTATTACCATAGGCAGCATGGGATCAGTACATGCCAAATTGCCTCTAGCTAGGAAATACCTTTCAGGGATACATAATTTTTTAAACAGAGGATATGGGAAGATGTCTATAACCCATTCCATCTGTAATTAATAAAGCTGTACTTGTAGCATGATCCAGTTATAAGGTGTTAAAAAAAAAAACCTTCTACCTCTAACATATTATCAGGCTGTATGTATGTACTTTGAGTTTGTCTTATTTTTTTTCCCCGTGTATGAGGGAATTTTCCTAGGATCTATTCAGGTGGTTATCTGGCATACTGTAAAGTATAACGCCAGATAGGACCTGTGATATAACCCTGGGCCTGTTAATCCAAGCCATATAAAGTCAGCTATAGTTTTTGATCACTTGTTTTGACCTTCTGGGACCTGTGTCATGTGTATATATGGACTCCACATGAGAAAAAAAAAATAACAGGAAAATAATGTGAAGCAAGAAAAAGCATGCTTTTTCCCTTTTTTAAAAAAAATGTTGATTCCTTTTTAAAGGACTATACTGCATCAGGTCACTGCTTTTGTATTTAATCTATGTAATACACTCTTCATTATCAATGTTTTAATTACTGCACTATATTTATTTATTTATTTATTTATTTTATAAAATTTATATGCCGCCCAACTCCCGAAGGACTCTGGGCGGCTTACATCATAAAAAATAAAACATATAAAAACAATTTAAAAAAGAAAGGGGAAAAAAAACCCCCAACTATATTTAAAATAAAACATTCACACAACCATGCATGGGCCAATCAGAACAACTATTGGCCCCAGGCCTGCCGGAAAAGCCAGGTCTTAAGGGCTTTACGGAAGGCCAGTAAGGTGGGGGTAGTACGGATCTCGGGGGGAAGTTGGTT